>PITA01002609.1:0-70027 GCA_004023965.1 Spilogale gracilis | reverse complement strand
ATTTCATTCTTTTGATGGGGACATAGTATTCCAGTGTGTATGTGTACGTGTACACACACCACATCTTCTTTATCCGTTCATCTGTTGGTGGACATCTAAGTTCTTTCCATAGTTTGGCTATTGTGGACATTGCTGGTATAAACATTCTACATTAGCATTTTGAAGTTTTGGGTTATCCTCTAACAAAATGTAATTGGAGTGCATCATTTCAAAATCTCGTGGAAGAAATATCACTGAATGAGATGGATAGACTCAACCAAAAAGAAGACATGAGAAGAGGGAAAGAGACTACTAGAGTGTGAAAGCACAAAATGTGATAGTGGAAATAAATCTAGAATATTACCATAATCACAGTGTGTGGAAATGCGCTGAACTCTGCATTTAGAAGGCAAAGATTGTCAGACTGGGGCGGGGTTGGGAGGAGGGTAGGCAGAATTCAACTTTATGCCTTTTACAAGAGAAACACCTAAAAGTGTCAAGCTACAGAGAGTCAAAGTTGAAAGTCAAGGGATAGAAAAAGCAAATAGCGAAAAGAAAGCTGGAGTTGCTTTATTAATACCAGACATATACTTTAAGGAGAAAGCATTATTAGATAGAATTACTTACCTTTTGATTAAAAAGTTAGTTTATGAGGAAGATACAGGATTCTAAATTAGTATATACCTAATAATAGAACTTGGAAACAATCGTTAATTGAACTGCAGGGGAAACACATTCCACTGCCTTCGTGGGAAATGAGAGTGTGCCTCTCTTGATAGTGCACACTGACAAAATCTGTAAGGATAGAGAAGATTTGAATGTTACCATTTTGAAACATGATCTGATAAACACTGCATTTATCAGCACATAGAGTTTTTGAACTGGAGGTGGAAATGTTAAAGAATTGATCAGTGCTAGATCATAAAGGAAGTCTCAACAGATTTCAATGACTAACATGTAGATTGCATTCACTGTTAGTGTAATTAAACTAGAAATCAATAACAAAAAATCAAGAACTTCTGCTGTACTAAAACTTAAAGAGCACAGTTCAAAATAACTGCTAGATCAAAGAAGAAATAATGAAATTATTACTGAATGATGTTAAAAGTACTATTTATCAGACCTTGTAGGAAGTATCGTGTTACATGGAATAAGCAAATTGCAGAAGAGTATTTATAGTATGATTACATTTATGTCCCGTTCAGACCAAAAGAACTGTACAGTATGAGTGTGTGTACATATGTGTGAAAGCTGTAAACGAAAACAAGGGAACTGTTATTACAAAATCCAGAAGTCGCATTGAGCAGGTTTAACTCACCACGGAGGCCAGGCTAAGTATTTCTGCCTGGTGCTTCCAAATCATCCTGTTTATTTATTGTAGAGCTTGTCACACTGGCTAGTTATTTGTTGGTCTGTCTTCACTGCTATAACTCTTGTTTTCTTTCTTTCTTTCTTTCTTTCTTTCTTTCTTTCTTTCTTTCTTTCTTTCTTTCTTTCAGAAGCTCTGCTGCAGTCCATTTCTTTATTATATCTTCAGCATCTAGTATAATATGACAGTACATGGCAGACAGTACATTTCACACACAAATATTTTACTTATTTACAAATAAAGTAAAATAAAATAAAATAAAATAAAATAAAATAAAATAAAATAAAACAAAACAAAACAAAATAAAAATGCTGCACTGAATTACCAGGAAGGATTTTGTCATGCTGACAAGGAAAGACAGGCATTCCAGGCAGTTAGGGAGGATGGCTTTTCACCTGCAGTAAGAAGCAGCCGGAGATGGCTAGAGCTCACCTGACTTTTAGATCATGCTTGACATAGTGGAGCTACTTAATCTCTGTTGGATGTGGTTGAGTGACTGAACAGATGAGTGAGCATAGACTGTGGGGTGGCAAGTGGAAAGCAGTAGGGCTTGAGAGGGTAGGCTGTGGCCAGTCCCTTTAGGGTTCCCTGCAGAGGAGAAGACCCCAAGACCATTGTGCAGTAATGTTCTAGTGAGTACTAAGTAACGTGGTGTGTTTTGTGAGTGTTGTAGTGCAGAGGGGAGGTGAGTGGAGATGGTGATTATAGGAAGGGCTTCACCCGGGAGAATGGAATTAAAGATTTTTTTTTAAAAGCTTTTTTTTTTTTTAAGATTTTATTTATTTATTTGACAGAGAGAAACACAGCCAGAGAGGGAACACAAGCAGGGGGAGTGAGAGAGGGAGAAGCAGGCTTCCCACTTAGCAGGGAGCCCGATGTGGGGCTCGATCCTGGGTCTCCAGGATCATGACCTGAGCCGAAGGCAGTTGCCCAACCAAATGAGCCACTCAGGCGCCCCAGAATTAAAGATTTCTAAGGAGAGAGACAGGTTTCATGGGAAGTGAGGGATGCATGACGCTAACCAAGGTATGATACAGAGATGGAGAAGAATTTATTTCCCCTGTCTACCCTTTTTAAGTTGCCATAAAAAAACAATACATAAGGGAAAAAAGGTCTTCATTTCCTGGGCCTTGTATGAGTGATTAAATTCTTATTTTTTTTTCTGATTGTATGTTTTCTGAGACATCTTAATTTTCATAACCTATTCTCTTTATATCATTACTGCTACTTTCTGCATAATAGTGTAGTTTCTCCTACTCATTTTTCATGCAGTTAGCCTTCTAGGGATGTTGGACTTGAATCGGAAATAGTATAAGTGGTTATCAAGTTTAAATTTTATGAGGTGGAGGACAAAATATTTTCATTGTAAGAAGGGGGCTTAATTTTTAGAATTTCCTCCTCTTGGTTTCCTGTTCTCTTAAAGCAGTGGTCACAAGCCTGATGGTGGTGGTATCAGTGGCAGAGTCTCATTGCTATACTCTGCTGATGTGTTTTTATTTTGTTCTTACAGGTAAGTTTATACCTTAAGACCGTTTTGACATTAGGGAAGTTTAACCCTCCCCCATACCTCAAGGATTGATGTAAGTTTCAGACTTGCACAGATATCCAGGAAATAGGGTAGGGTGGAGGGAATCCAGGAATAGGGTAGGGCGGAGCAGTGTTCCTTTTAGACATTTGTAAAAATATTTCTTGGTTGAGGGAAATTGAATTAATTTAAGAAAAGTGGGGGAAATAAGGGAAGAGAAAGGGAAAATAGATTAATCTCGATGGAAGAAAAGAATTTCCAGAAGGGTTCTGTTGGCAACATAAATTTAACCAGCGATAAATTGTGTTAAAAATACTTCGGTCTTTATAAAACAGGATGATTAAGACCTAGTTGGAGAAACTTTGGTCTGAACCCTACTTGCATTCTGTCGTTTATTGTTCTGAGTTTTGTGGACCACATGTTTTGATAGGGACCACATGTTTTGATAGGGACCACAGTTTTTATCACAGAAGTTTGAGGTTTTGCTAATTTTCCTTGCCTCCTTAAAAGTTGGGATGATTTTTTGTTAACGTTTTCTCATAGTGGTTCTCGACCATGGGTATACATTAATAATCATTAGGAAATCTTCCAAAGGGAGGAGCCCTGCCCCAAACTTTTGGAATCTGGTAGGATGGGTCTAATTCAATTGTTCTCGAACAAAATGTTTTCCCCCTGGTGATTCTGAAGTATGTCCAGAGTTGAAAAGTATGCAGTGTTGTGTTTCTTTCTTTTATACCTTGGCCTCTGTGGAAATTGTAAGAGCACTTATCCATTGAATTAGAAGATAATGTATGTAAGAGAAGTATGTTGCTTTTTTAAAAAAAATATTTATTTGAGCGAGAAAGAGAGTGAGCGGGGGCAGAGGAGCTGAGGGAGGGGGAGAAGCAGACTCCCCAATAAGCAAGGAGCCTGATGCAGGGCTCGAGCCCAGGGTCCTGGGAATTTTTGTTAAATGTCTAGACGGACGCCTCTGTACTTAAAGGTTTGTCTTACATACTGGAGGAAATGTATGGACCTCTGTTTTGTACTGAATAAGAGCCACGGCATAACCTTGGAGGGAAACTGCTTCCTGGCACATAGGACTGCACTTCCTAGATTCCTTTGTAATGGTTTCCACTTTCTATTTTAAAAGTCACTGCCATCATTCTCCTTTTCTGAAAATACAAAGCAATATCTGAGGTTTTTTTATGCTGGGTCTTAAAAAAGTAACAGGTTTTGAAATTGACCGTGGTTTTTCCTTGTTTGTTCCGGTTGAGGGGCAGTCCCCTCTCTAGAACAGAATCTTTATGTTTGAGGCATCAGACTTGGATGAAGAAGGGTAAACCATACTACTTAAGGGCCAGCTACTCTTGTGGTTTGCCTATGAGACTGTTAAGGAAAAGCTGACCACGGAAAATATGGCATTGAATTTGAGTTGTCTGGAACTGGTTAGAAATAAAATGTCTCTATTCTAGCGTTCTCTTAAGTTTGTCAGCTTTTCGTAATTTTTACAGGAAAAACTGTAGCTTCTTATCCTGAGATGAGCCTGTCCCCAAATCTGGCTCTAATTTTTTTTTCCTGTTGATCGCTGAGCACATTTTGCTGTATGAAATCATTATTGGCTGTAGGTTAAAAGTCACTGTGTAACTTAAATGTCAGATTTCAAACCACCAAGTAGACATGGTTTTGTTCAGCCCCATTTTAAAATGAAATCTAATTCAAGTTCTTGGCTAAAAGTACTTTCCACATTTATCAAAGTGGCACATAAGCTGCAGAAATACAGTACATCTAAATGGCAGGAGTTACTGAATCTGGGCTTGCAGAGAGGTGCTAGAGCTAAGGGCAGTCCAGTTCTCAAATCGTCTCATTAACTCTTGTTCTTCAAAAAAGTATCCATGCAGAGTAATTGTTTCTCTTTTCTTCCAGCCTCTGTAGATTTCATCCTTTGTTTTAAAAAAATGACCTGGGAGTCTGCCCAGTGCAGAGCTGAGTTTTGATGGCATGGAAAAGTCTGTCGATGATTTTCTTTAGTTTTTGACTTCATGTGAGTTGTATATTGGGAGGTTTATAAGGCGTTTCAGTGGCTTTAGCATTGATTGCTTACATATCTTTTGCCCCAGACTTGAGTTGTTAACAGTGAGGGGAAACCCCTTTGAAACCAGAAACCTACATGCTTTGCTAATTGCCTTCTTTACCTTGAGTAAGTCACTATGTCACTTTCAAGATTAAAGGAGATAGTATAACTTCTGCTGCTTTCTATTTTTTGAGAGGCAGTCACTGAGAAACCAGGGCAGATGAGAAAGCTGTCAATTTACGTTGGTACTTTGATGTTTTCTTTAGACCCCCAAATCTTAGTTGATGTGTATGGTGTGTCTGAAGCAACTTTCTCAACCACCACTTCCAGTACTTAGTATATTCAGGTAGAATCCTGCTGTAGAGGTTGATCAAAACATAAATGATAAAGGAATATACAGCTTTACTTGTGGAAAGGGAAGGTCTAGCCTGATATTAAAGTAGTTTGATTGTAAGAAAACATATGTGTAATTAATCAGATATCATTTAAGCTTCTAGGCAGTTTGACATCAATGCCTTATTTTCTCCAGATTGGAGCTATTTTGTCATTTCAGGAAGCATTTGAAACTTAAATATTTTACAGATTGCTTTTCACTGCGTTATGGCCAGTGTAGCGTGCGTGAATTATGAGTGTGTGGTGTCCGTTTAGACTTCATGTTGTCTGTGTGTTCTGAACAAAAACTGGCATTAATGTGTTTTGTTTTGTTTTTTTTTTGGAAGATTTTATTTATTTATTTGACAGAGAGAAACACAGCTAGAGAGGGAACACAAGCAGGGGGAGTGAGGGAGAAACAGGCCTCCTGCCGGGCAGGAAGGCCGATGTGGGGCTCGATGCCCGGACTCAGGGATCAAGACCTGAGCCGAAGGCAGACACTTAACTGACCGAGCCACCCAGGCGCTCCTAGTATTAATATGTTCCATGCACAGTTAATTTTTCACAGTTCATGATCTCTGAGGAGCTAGAATTAGGGAATCACAGAAAGTCCATATGCCTTATGTGGCTTTCTCTCTCAGCCCTTCTCAGTAAAGCAGCATTGCTTGCTTTCATTTTTCCTTCCTGTGGGTTTTGTTGTTATTGTAAATTTGAAAATGCGAGATAGATGGAAATAAGACCGTTGGAAGGAGAGAAGATGAATAAGAAAGAGAAGAGAATCAGTTCTAGAATAATCTAGGCTGTATGTTGACACCATCTGTGCTTGGTTGGTAAAGGTAGTGGTTTTTGTGTTTGTCATATTAAGCTGTTTTTAAATACTTTGCGCCAAGCAAATGAGCCCAAGCAGTTTTGTAAATTCTTTCTCCCAGAACTATGAGGGAGGTTGTGATTATCTCTGTCTTACAGATGAGGAGACTGAAATCACAGTGATAACGTTGCAGAGCTAGGATTTAGAGTTGGCCTGTGGAGCCCTTGTCTTCATCACTTACAGAGCCACTGAGGCAAGGGGAAAAAGTTGCTATTTACAGACAGAGGAGAGGAGTTAGGATTCGATCCAGTAACTTTAGCCATCCGTTGAAAGCTAGGATTGGCTGTGAAAGGAGGAGAAAATACTCGCAAGTTGACTAGATTGATGTAAATATAACAGAAAAGTGATTGCACTCTGATTTACAGGCATCCTTTTGACATTTAGCGTGATCAGAGGGTGCCTTTCTCCAGTGAGAAGATACCAAAGAGTTGTTTATACACAAACGTTTTATATTAAACATTGGCTCACTGACTTCAGCAGTTGAGTAACAAATCACCCTAAAACTTAAAGGCCGAAGACAACATTTACTTTGCTAAAGCTCCACAATTTGGGTAGGGCTCAGTAGAGACAGCTCTTTGTTCCCTGGAGAGTCAGCTGGGGCGGCTTGGGTTTATGGAGCACTTTCTAGACGGCTCAGGCATCACGGCCAGCGAGGTGCTGGCTTCAGCTGAGACTGCCGGGGCTATGGGCCAGGTTTCTCCATTCTTCCTCATTTAGGCCTCTCCACCAGCAGCTCGGCTGTCCTCTTAGTTTAGTGGTGGGGTTCCAAGAATGAGCATCACCTATTAGAGGAGTGCTTACTTTGTAATTGTTCATTCGAGTGAAAGGAGCTCATGTTTTCTTGCTCCCGTTGGCTCAATTGGCAAACTTCCACTGTAAAGTACTCGTTTCTTCTCAGGGTCTGATAATCCCTGCTTCTGAGAACTGCTATTGAGAAGGTTTTTAAAATCTTAATTTAAAGATTTATTTCTTTATTCAGCCACATTTCTGTTTCTAGTAAATTGCCCCCAGTTACTACTGGCCTGCGAAAATCATCTGTGAACCATTCAATAAACAGAAAAAACTTAAGCTTTGGAGAACTCCCCTGGGAACTTTTCGTCTTTAGCCTCAGTTGTAATGAAAATTAACATAATTTCCTGTTCCTGGATCTGAAGATGATGTAATAATGAGTTCACCACCTGCCATTCTTGAGTTGTGAGTTAGTGTCCCTAAAATGAAGGTCTGGATTTTTCTTTTGACATGAGGCAGAATGGTACATATATTTCATCTGTTTGTTATTAAAAAAAAAAAAAAGGGGGGAGTATTTTCTCTGAACTAGGCATTTTTTTAAAAAAAGATTTTATTTATTTGACAGACAGAGAGATCACAAATAGGCACAGAGGCAGGCAGAGAGAGAGGAGGAAGCAGGCTCCCTGCTGAGCAGAAAGCCTGATGTGGGCCTCTATCCCAGGACCCTGAGATCATGACCTGAGCTGAAGGAAGAGGCTTTAACCCATTGAGCTACCCAGGCGCCCTGAACTAGGCCTTGTTCTAGAACAAAACAGAGGTCCCTGTACTCCTTAACTTATATTCTAGTGAGGACAGACTATCAGTAAACATAATAAGCAAATATAATGGTAGAGTTTATTTTCTTTGAACAAAGCGGGTAAACTATAGTAGAGTGAATGGTTTTACAAGTGTGAGGGTGGCTGTTGGAACCATATTTTTAAATAGTGATCATTGTAAAGAAGATATTTGCACTAAGGCTTAACGAGAGGGCCAGCCATGTAGAAATGTGGGGGAAGAGCATTTCCGGCAGAGGAAACAGCCAGGGCGAGGGCCCTAGCGTGGAGATATGCCTTCACTTTCGGGGAAGAGCAGGGAGGTCAGGGTAGCTGGACTGAAGGGAGCATGGGGGAGAGTAGTCGATGATGAGGGCAGAGAGGTTAAGTTTGGTGGGGACTTGGTCATTTTAAAGTTTGGGGCTTTTGCATGGTAGAAATGGGGAGCTCTCTGAAGGTTTGAATGGAGAAGTGACTTTTAATAACCTGACCCAGATTTTAAAACAATCACTCCCGTTGCTGTGTTGAGAAAGGGCAGAACCTGGCAGGCAGGAAGGCAAGC
This sequence comes from Spilogale gracilis, assembly GCA_004023965.1. NCBI lineage: Eukaryota > Metazoa > Chordata > Mammalia > Carnivora > Mephitidae > Spilogale > Spilogale gracilis. The sequence goes on along the minus strand of PITA01002609.1, from coordinate 61,758 downwards.
TGTTTCACTAACCGCTCTGTGTCATCCTTGGGACACAGAGCACTTCTTGATTTACAAAAGCATGTTCACATCTGTCATTTCACTTGAATCTTTGGAAAACCCCGAAATATTTGTGGTTTTTTTTCCCTATTTTACACGTGAGGAATTGGAAGCTCAGAGAAGGGTCTCCTCCAGTGGGGGAGTCTGAGAGCCACATCTTGAACCAAGTTCTCTTGATGCCAAGTTGTGTGCTCTTTCTGCCATCCTGCATGCTCATTTTGGCTTCAGGTGATTTCAGGTTTTCGTGGGTGGTTCTCCGATCAACAGAGCAGAAACAGCGTGTGGGTTTCTTTGGGAGATGAAAGCTAGTAGGATTCCTACCTGTGGAGATGGCTTAAATTTAAAATTGATCTGCTTGTATCATAAGAAAGCAGGCTTGCAAAGGCTAGAATGGAATTGGAAGCGCGCTGGGTTTTGTTGAGCCGCTTGATGCGGAAACTGGTTATCCGAAACCATTTCGTGATAATTAAGTGGCTTCACAGATAATCTAAAACAGTTGTTGGCTTTTAGAATTTTTGTAAATGAAAAAGTGAAGTAACAATTCTTACGATACATTTTCCAGACCAATCTATGCTTTCAGGCCTGTTAGCTCATGACATGAGCAGAGTTTACTGGTGTAACAATTACTTTTTGGCTTAAAACTCTTGTGACTCTTGTGGAATAACATGTTTCTGATCAGACAGATGTGGGGATTTTTATTTTCTTAGTATCTATTAGTTTATTTAAAATGCAGAGTAGAACCTAATTTAAGCTAATCCTGAAAAGAGTTTGATCAGACTGTCTTATTAATGTTGTGCACTAGAGTCCTTGCCCTTACTACACTAACCCTTCCATGACTCTGAGCCATCAAGGGTCATTGAATGATGCTAAAATACTTGTGTCAAGAATCTGAAAGTTCACATCCACAATTTTCTCCTCCTCTTTTGTACGTTAGGCTACTGTCACATTCTTTTTTAATATTTGTGGTGGCACAATTGTACCTAAGACAGTCTTGAATTCAAGCAGGGAAACAAAGCTCTTTCACATCTTTCAAATAGTCATAAAAACAAGAGAAATATAATTCTGCAGTTACTCAGATGGTTAAAATTAGTTTCTATGGGTCATTTCATAGGGTTCAGGCATTTATAATTTTTTTTTTTTGAGCTGTATTTTGGCCTGTTGGTTTGTCTGTAATTTAGCTTAAGAGAAATTTCATTTTAAGACTTTAAAAGAAATCTACCAAGGAATGGAAGCCAAATGACAACAACAACCAAAAACAAATAAGTGAAAAACTTGAACAGATCCTTCTCAGAATTTCTTTGTTTATTACCTTTTCAAAATACTTTCTGGGCCAATGAGTAGATAATAAAGTTGAGGCAAACAGGGTAGAAGTGACTAGCGTAGCGGAGGCTCCAGGGAAGTCGCCCTTACACTGCGATAGTCATTACCTGTGTGGGCAGCAGTGAGACGCCGCGAGGACTTAGGAGCCAAACTGGTCGGCCTCAAAACTGCTTTCCAGCGAGCACAGCTGCTGCGTGACGGTCGTGCAGCACGGCTCCAGACGGAATAAACTAACCTGATGGTGAAACCCAGGCCATTTGCTTGGAACAGCCATAAATCGTGAATGGAAATGCCTGTCTTCGTAGCAGTATTAACATCATCAAAAGAACAACGATCAGTAGAAAGACTCTTTTCAAACCTCCAAGTATTAATAATGGTAAACACATTTACTTTATAAATCATGCATAAACCATACAGATGTCCGCTTTTGTTTATACCCTTCCACCTGCCTCCTGTCCAGAGCCTTCCCCTGCCCCCTCCTCCCGCCCTTCTCCCCACACTGTCCACTTCTGTTGAATTCATTATGAAAAATGTGTAATTTTTAGGGAATGAGATGGGAAAGATGTGCAAGACAGGATTATTTAAAATGGTGGTTCTCAAACATTTGAGTGTGTCACAGTCACCTTAGATGGCTTGTTAAAACAGAGTCCTTGGGCACCATTCCTAGAGTTTCTGGGTGAGTGTGGGAATGGGGTGGGGCCTGAGAATTTGCATTTCTAACCAGCTGTCAGGTGATGCTACTGCTCCTGGTCCAGGTACCTCACTTTGAGAATCAGAGGAAGGTGCTTTGTGATCAGTAGAAACTAATCAAGTGTATTAATTGCTAGTTGATAGTAGGATTCAGGGAAACACAAGTGAAGTTACTTCTGGAATCCATAGCGACACTTTGGCTTGGCAGTTACCTGTGAGAGTTACCGGGGGAGCCTCCTTTCTTTAAAGGTTTATAGCCAGGACGTGGGAAAGCAGGGTAACAGGTCTAGTAGTCTGCTGTTTTTCAAGTAGTCGAGGTAACTAGGAGATCATTGTAATACCAGTTTTTATTTTTATTTATTTTTATTTTTTATTTTTTAAAGATTTTATTTATTTATTTGACAGAGAGAAACACAGGCAGAGAGGGAACACAAGCAGGGGGAGTGAGAGAGGGAGAAGCAGGCTTCCCGCCGAGCAGGGAGCCCGATGCGGGACTCGATCCCAGAACTCCAGGATCATGACCCGAGCTGAAGGCAGTTGCCTAACCAACTCCACCATCCACGTGCCCCGAAGTGATATTTTTAAAGGAATTGATGTAAATTATTCAGCTGGGATCAAAAAGCTCAATTATATAAATTCAGAATTGGAAGTGGGAGAGGAAGACAAAAGAAGGTAATGGTTCAGAATCAGAATGTGAAGAGAGTTGGGATTTTGGTCAAACCAGACTCTGTATAAGTCACACGTGATGTAACTGCCAGCAAAGCCTCTGTGATACGAGACTGCCTCAGAGGGAGAATAGTATCTAGAACGTGGGGAGAAGTTAATCTGTTTCATCCTGGCTCCTCATACACCTGAGAAGTACTGTCGCCGGTTCTTGACACCGCTTCTGAGAGGCATGTTGACAGGAGAGAGGACAGATAGGCCTGAAGAAGAACGTGTGGAGAAAAACACAACCTTGAGAAAGAAGGCCCGTGGGGTAGGGGTGGGGAGGTGTATTTTAGGTATCTTTGGATTTTGGAAGGAGGAGCACATTTCTGGTTAAAACAAGGGGACCCACGTTTCATAGTCAGGGTGGTGGAGCCTCTCTTAGTCATGGGAGGGGTTGAGGGAGTACTTGGACGGACGGGATGTTACTGCGTGGATGTGTCACTAGTGTAGGGTAGGTGTTGAATTAACAAAGATGCTGGAAAGAAGTTCTTAACTTTGTTTTGTTTACAGTATACATTCCTAAGTAGATTGTTTGGCACCACACTTGAAAGATTTAAAAGTAAAATCCTTGGGGCGCCTGGGTGGCTCAGTTGGTTAGGTGACTGCCTTCGGCTCAGGTCATGATCCTGGAGACCCGGGATCGAGTCCCACATCGGGCTCCCTGCTCGGCGGGAAGCCTGCTTCTCCCTCACTCAGTCCCCCTGCTGTGTTCCCTCTCTGGCTGTATTTCTCTTTGTTAAATAAATAACATCTTTAAAAAAAAATGAAAGTAAAATCCTTTAGAAGTAAGTTGCAAAAAGAAAAAAATTCTGCAGTTAGCATCACACTGTCCATTTGTCTTCCCTACAGAGTTATTACCTACTGCTTCTCTCCTATTTTCTTAAATACTCACCAAGCTATGTTTTCCGGAGCCTGGTTGGAGGCTCCACGAGGCCTTTTCCTTCATTTGCAGCAGGGTTCCTGTTGTCTGTGGCCACTCAGGCAGACACTGTGCCTGAAACACAGAATGGTAGCAAAATTAAATGTCCGGCAAGGCTGGTGATGTGGTGCCCCTGGAAGATTACGGCATGTCTGAAGGGCTTCAGCTTACTGCGTACGGCCCGCTGCCGGATAGCAGTGATTCTGGGGGGGGGGGGAAAGAACCGCCGAGAATGGGAAATAAACTAAGAGATCGGGAGACGATTCTAGAAAGATGTACCTGCTTCCTATTTTCCCCAACACTGCTTTCCTTAGATGGGAAGACCAGCTGCCCCACCCTGAGGAACTCCCTTCCTCTCAGAACCGCAGAGCCTTTAATTGTGAACCACTTTCATCAGCCTCTCTTTCCTCTACCTCTTCATCCTTCTCAGTGGAACCTGGTGTCCCTTTTTGTTTCCCTTTGCATTTAATTTCAAGATTAGAGCTAGTGTAAATTATGTGCGAGGCATTACAAAATAAAGCATACACACACAAAATATCACTGGTGAGCCAAATCTGTAAGCCCATGATTAGTGAGTTCAAAATGTTCAATAACTATTGCAGTATTTGCTTCGTGTGTGTGTGTGTATGCGTGTATATTTGTTTGTCACAAATACTTAGGCCCACTATGAGGACACACATTGACGAATGAAGGTATGGGGGAAGATGGGGAGAAAGAAGGAAATAGGAAACTTATACATGTAAATAAAAATAGAAGTATTCTTTAAAATAATTTTTTGTGGAGTGCCTGGGTGGCTCAGTCCGTTAAGCATCTGACCTGATTTCAGCTCAGGTCATCATTTCAGGGTCATGAAATGGAGCCCCACATTGGGCTCCATGCCCAGTGGGGAGTCTGCTTAAGATTTTCTCTCTTCCTACTTGCACACATGTGTGTGCTCTCTCTTCCAAATAAATAAATCTTTGAAAAAAAATAAAATAATTTTTTGTTAACCTGTATTTCATTTCCTGCCTTCGGGGATTGTGAAGGGCTAATGCATTTGGCTGTCCATTTGAAGAAAAGTTCCAATTTCATTGGAAGTGTTTCCTCATTGAAATAGTTTGTAGCATCCAGGAGGTCTTCTTATTTCTGAATTTATTTATTCAGTTATTATCTGAATTTAAGATTGTTTATATGTATATTGTACTTATTTCTGCTTTATTTATGTACATAACATAATTAAAGAGTTTTTAAAGTATATAGAATACTGATGTTGTTTAAGCAGTTTATTTTTTTAAGATTTTATTTATCTATTAGAAAGCATAAGAGCAGGGATGAGGGACAGAGGGAGAAGGCGAAGCAGAGTCCTTGCTGAGCAGGGAGCCCAATGCAGGTCTCGGTCCCAGGGCCCTGAGATCCTGACCTGAGCCAAAGGCAGATGCTAAACCGACTGAGCCACCCACATGCCCCTTTTTAAGCAGTTTAAGAATGAGGTGCTTTGGGGCACCTGGGTGGCTCAGTTAGTTAAGCCACTGCCTTTAGCTCAGGTCGTGATCCTGGAGTCCCACATTGGACTCCTGGCTCCACAGGGAGTCTGCTTCTCCCTCTGACCTTCTCCCCTCTCGTGCTCTCTCTCACTCTCTCTCTCTAATAAATAAATAAAGTCTTTAAAAAAAAAGAGGTGTTTTCAGACTTAACGAAAATTATTCTCAAAATTGTTTTTCACGTGAGAGGGGATGCCACGTGAGGGATTTGACCACGTGTTGTTTTCTGTGCCTGTTGTTCAGGCTGTGTGCATACGCCTCCCTATGAAGGAATTTGGGTTTGCTTTAGAGCTAATGTAGTATGTATGTGTGTGTCATCCTGTTATTTCAGTTGTTGTTTCACTCTTTAAAAATTTCAGCATGTTGGAACAGGATTCCAGGAGAAAGAATCCTAGTGTGAACCCTGCAAATCAAAGGAGGCATCTTCTAGAATTTTCTGCTAAAGAGGTGGAAGACACATCAGATGGTATCATCCAGAGAAACAGCTACAGGTTAGAAGATGGCATGTCTCTGTCTGTCAGAATGATTGGATGAAGCTGCCGCGGGGAGTTATGTAGCATGACTTACATCTAAGTTGTTTAGGCACAAGCACGTTACTGAGGCCCTTAGTAAGTTTTACTGTTCAGATCAGTTCTAAGAATAAATTTACTTTCTGAAACCTTTCCCAATTTTGGAATTCTTACAGAGATGTGACCTTAAAAATCTCAGTTTGTGTTTACTACGGTACCTATGGAGGCACATACAGTACACACACACTGTATCATACATAATGTTTTTAATATAGTTTTTGTACCATCATATGATTACACATATAGTGTATGTAATAATACCATCTTCTGATGACCAGGATCTGGTGGAGTGATATGGGGGACCCTGTGTGCAGTGTCATTTGATCAGATCGTTTTTACCTTGCACTTTGTTGGATCGCCCTCTCTTGCTATGGTTTATCATTCTCCTGGTAAAGTTCGATATAGCTTGCCAGTAGTAAAAGACTTAAAATTTTTTGAGAAGACAAGGTCTGGATTATGTCAGCTAGAAGAAGGCTATAGTGGGCATTTTCAGAGCTGTATGCTTTTTGATAAATATTTCCCTGTGTTATTTGGATTTTTATTAGAACCAAGTGGAGTGAGGTCCTTGACTAACAAAGCAAAGGGAGGTCACAGAGTGGCAATGATTGCACAATATAATGCTTGAGAATCATTATTGTTAAAGTTGTTTACTTATAACTCTGTAAGGTTCTACAGGCCAAGGGCCACAGGGGACTCTTTCTTTTTAAATTTTTACTGTGACAGCCATATCACTGAATGAAATTATTACCATAGTCCTGTGGGCTTGTCTCCATTTAGCCTTCCTAGAAAAAAATGCTAGTATTCATTATTTTAGGAATCTGCGGCATGTAAAGTACTATGTTAAGTGCGGCAGAAGGTCCAAGGAATTAAATGACAGTAAGAGTAATTAATGCAGCATACACTGTGATGGATGCCATAATGTTGGAAAATATTATAGAACATTTCTTCCTTTTTTTTTTTTTTACATGCCAGAGTTCGCCATACTTCTGAAATACTGATCTTAGTGTTCACTCATCAGTGTCTTTGACTATTGCTAGAGTTTAATGGTATCCTTTCGTTTTACTACATCATTTGTCCCAAGTTTGCCCTACATGTTCTGCATATAATTTTGAGTTGTGTTATCCACATCAGATCCATTTTAAATTTGATAGTCTTTGGATTTATGAGAGTTGAGAATATGCCCTTTAGGTACATACTGCTGGTTGTTAAAAAGTAGAAGCAGTTATTGATTATATACTTGAAAAATTACAGTTCAGGAACCTTTTACTTACTTTGAACGATCCTCAGTAAATAGAGGCCCTCACCTATTTGTGGTAGAGTAAGGTAACACAGAAAGCATAGTGTTCTGATCATCCTAGTTCAACCTAGATGTTTGAACGACCTTTGGGCTGTAATTTATCAGCTTTCAAACGAGTATATGAAATGCAAGCCATTCGCCGTTCCCCTCCCCAGAGTCACCATTGCCTGTGCTGGGTCACTGGTATTAGTAAAAAAATGGAAAAGATTATTGATTCTTGACTGCATGCAAATCTCTTAAAATATCTAGGGTTATTATTGAGCAGCTTGGGAGATGCAGGTAGCTCTCAGTCCATCAATCTGAGACTCTTGCTTTTATCATTATAAATACTGAATAAAAGATAATCAAAAATGTTTGTGCAGCATTTGAAAGCAACAGATACAGATGTGTTTTAAACTGCATTTTAGTTGATTTATTTCTACACAGCCACGACTGTTTTCTAGTGTGGCTTTTTATTATGTTCCGTTTTTTAGGAGAATTATGAGAACTGGTTCAAATAAAAAAGGAGTAGATTGTAATCCCATAATTTATAACATTGCATTCTCTTAGCATATAGTAATTAACTGCATCTATGTTTTCAGTTTTTAGAAATGCATGGTTTATAATAAGATGTGTCAAACAAACTGGGACACTTTAAAGAGTGAAAGGGAGTGCTAAGTAATAATTACATCAGGACATCAGGCATAAATCCAGGACTGTCTTGGATTAATGGGAAGGGATGGTTATCCTACGTAGAAGGCGTAGCCAGAACCTGTCTTTATTCCAGGGATTCTCATTAACTCTACCTCCCGAGCACTGTCCTTTACTTCAGTGATTTATTTGCTGAAATGGTGTCTGTCAGTATAAGCTAGTTTGCAGGCAGCCTAGAACTCCGACCATCTCAGGATTAGTGTGGACCTGATTATCTCCAGATTGCATGTTGGCTTAGAGTCTTCCTTTTCTTTTTCCTTCAGCTCCTCCTGGTTCTTTGCCTGGTATTTCTCCTATCAGATTTTATTTTTTTCTTTTCCAAAGAATATTTTTGGCTGATAGAACAAAAGCCAGATAGCACAGATGTGCAGAAGTCATTAAACTAGGGTTTATCACATGGAAATAAAATTATAGATCAAAAATATATCTTCAAAAGTAATTTTAGACTTCTCTGATGGATAGTAGCATTTATATTTTTTTAAGTATGAAGACCTGATTTTTTAAACTAGGGCACATGTGACAGGTCTTTGTTCTTCTTCTTCTTTTTTTTTTTTTTAATGTATCAAACAGCCTCCTTTTGTAGGCGTTTAGAATTTACCCAGTACAGGGGGGAGGTTTTTTTCCTTCTCCCTCAACATTAATCTTAGGGTGATGTGTGTGCAGTTTCTCCCTGTGCACCACCATCCCTGTGTTATTCCAAACAATCTAGCTCTCAGACGCAGAGGGGAGGACATAGAGAATGTCCTGGTGCTCCTTGAAGGGGAGAATGAGGTGTGTGCCCTCAGCTCTTGCTTCTCTTCCCGTGGTGTGGGGCATGCAGAGCAGTCTCACTCTCCTCTGGAAGTCAGGCCTCTAGTCGGACAAAATTATTTTTGCCAAGGAGGGCAGTTATTTCAGGGTTGCCAAATTCAGTGGAACCTTCTGTCTTCATCTTGATCTTTCCTCTGCATCTGGCTCTGTGACTCCCTCCTTCCTTGAAACATTCTCCTTTTTGTTGCTACATTTTTCAGTTTCCGCCCTTTTCACCGGCCTCTGTTTCAGTCATCTTTCTGGGCTCCTCCTTATCCAGATCTCATCGGGAACTGTGGACTCTTAGTTTTCTTTCTGCCTCTGTGGCTCATCCGTAATTTAGCACGCGATCCCTGTCTCTATCCTGACAGCTCCCAAATTTATGTTCCTCAGTCTCCAGACTGTTCTACCCAGCAGTTTCCTTGATGTCCCTCTTTAAACATCTCAAACTTAACACACTGTAGGGCGGTCCTCGAGGTGCCCCTTTGCTCTCATCCTCCAGCCTCTTCTCCACAACACACTTCCTGGTTCTGTTGTTGGCCAGAAACCCCGATTCCTCCCTTTCAACAAGTGCCATTGATATTCTTCCCAGAGAGGATCTTGCGTGGTTTACTGCGCTCCGTCCTCACTGCCAGTGCCTCAGTCCTGCTGCCTTCAGCTCTTGCATGAGATTGTAGCTCTCTCCTCACTGGTCTCCGAGCTTCCCCTGTGGCCTCCGTTGAATCCATTTTTGGTACAGGGGCAGGGTACAAGCATACACTGAAACATTCCACTTCTGTCCTTAAGTAATGCCTTACCGAAAGCTGGTCTCCCCCCTCCCCCCACCGAGATTTCTTCATTTGAAAGACAGAGAGAGGATGAGCAGGCAGAGGGGTAGAGGGAATGGGAGAGGGCAGCTCACTAAGCAGGGAGCTGACATGGGGCTCCACCCCAGTACACTGAGGTCCTGACCTGAGCTGAAGTCAGATGCTTAACTGACTGAGCCCCCCAGGCACCCCCCGGTCTCTGTCTTTCTAACCTTGTCTTGCGTTTCCCTCGCTTACTCACACCTCTTCAGCTGGCGAGTAGTCTTCTTTAAGTTCCTGAAGGCCACCTTCTTCTGACCTGCGTCTCTCTAGATCACTCTTTCCCCAGATTCTATAGTATGGGCTTCTTCTCATCCTTTAGGCCTTGACTTAAATACCATCACCTCCGACCATTTCATCTAAACTAGAGACTGCCATTGGTTTTCTATTTCTAGTTAGATTCTTTCTTAATTTGGATTTATTTTATGTGTTTATTCTCTTGTATTTCGTCCATCTTCCCTCTTAAGGTTCCTGAGGCTAGAGACTTCATTTTCCTTGCTTCCCGTTGGAATTCTTAGCACAGCATCTGGCCCCCAGTTGATATTCAGTAAACACGGGTTGAGTGAATTAATGAAAACTGTGAGTCTAGCCATGTCTGATTTTATGTTTGCATTTTTTCTTTTTGGGGTTTTAGTTAAATATCTAGTTTTCTAAATCTTGAACATTGAATATAAAGAAATTCACGACAGAGCTAAGATTTGTTAGCGAAGAAAGTTAAACTAGTGGACTGAAGAGAGTAAATAGCACCAATGCCCCAGCTCAACTTCTGATTTTCAGCCTGGGTTTTGCTCCCTCCTTCGCACCATGGATATGAATTCAGTGTGATGGTTAGGAAAATACATTTTTTGAAGCTATGGAGTAATTGACGGGCTAATGTTACTTCGGTGTTTTATTGGTGACTTGGATTCTTCCATGATTCTAAGATTTATGTTCAGCTTTTCAACACTCACTTCTTTCCCACCAAGTGTTTTGTGCCTCTCCTTACCGCTGCCATACACAGTTTTAAGGAGACTTGAGTTTTGTTATCAGAGAATTGTGAATGACCATAGAACTTCAGTCTGTTCTCCTAATACTGTCTTTCCTATCAGTCCGTGGGTCCTTCCCCCACATCCCATTCCCGTGTCACCTCTGTCCCAGCAGCACTGCGTATGCCCCAAGCTCACAGAAGACACGGACTGTGGGTTATCATCGTTTCCTTAGTTTGGGGCAATAGTAATTAATCAACAAATGGTGGCTGTATAAATGTGAATTACCATGACAGTCTGCAGAAAATGGGAAAGTGACATTTATGCTACCTGGTCTACACTCCCTCCCCTTTTCTGTTGCATTTGCTTCTGTCTTGAAGTATGTCCTATTTACTGTATTTTTATTTCCATAAAAAGTTAATACTAGTAATGACTTTCTTTTAGCAAACTACTTAGGAATTTAAGATGCAAGGAGACGGATTTTGTGCCTATGTTTTTCAGATACGATCATTCTGTTTCCAATGACAAGGCCCTCATGGTGCTGAGTGAAGAACCACTACTCTATATTCCTCCACCTCCTTGTCAGCCCCTGATCAACACCACAGAGTCTCTCAGGTGAGTGTTATGGATCGTTACACAGATATCTGAGTGGGCTTAGCTTCGGAATGTAGAAAACTGTTCAGATTAGTTAAGTGACTGAAAGAAGCTCTGATTGTTTGTTGGATGATCATAGGCTTATCAGTTGTTGTCCAGTTTCCCCAGAAACCTGATAAAGATGGCGATGGGTCTATTCCACATGATATAGTAGTTGCTTGCATACTTAAATGTGCCTTATTTGAAAACTACAGAATGATATTAGTATAAACATTCAGGATGTTAGACTTGAGAAGTGGTCACATTCATAGCAGAAGGGGCCTTTTTCTTCAAGTAAGGAAGACAGCAATTTGAAGAGAATGATTCTGGAGATCTTTTCCTATTCGGTCACACTTTATCTTTCCTCATCTCCTTTTCCCTTGCATATTTTCCTGTGATTTTGGATTCTATCCTTGAACTTTAGAAATTGCTGTGTTTTTTTTTAAGTTGTAATCAGCTCTAGTTAAGTAAGCATAGTCTAATATCTTCACAAGTGCTGTAAAAAGTAAGCACAATAAATGGAACCTACATTTGAACTAGTCCTTTTTGGGGGTGTGTGGGTGGCTCAGTCGTTAAGCATCTGCCTTTGGCTCAGATCATGATCCCAGAATCCCCAGGATCGAGCCGTGCCTTGCCTCAGGCTCCCTGCTTGGCGGGAAGCCTGCTTCTCCCTCTGACTCCCCCTGCTTGTGTTCCCTCTCGCTGTGTTTCACTCTGTCAAATAAATAAGTAAAATCTTAAACAAACAAGTCCTTTTTCCTGTTTGCAGTGTTGGAAATTTTGGGTTATGGTGCATTGATATTCATTTATTTATTTTTTTTTCCTGAGTAATTGGGTTCATTCTTTTCCTTCTTCCAAAAATACCATGACTTTCAGAGGCTTGAAGGCATCCATTTGCCAATAGGATCCTATAGTTTACTAAATGCTCTTCAGTGTCTCCAGTGTTGGCGTGTTTGTAGCCCAAGAGCAGAAACAGGAAGTCCTCTTTTGTGAAAAAAACCTTTGCATTCAGTTTTTATATTTGGAATGTATTTAGTTACGGGTTTTTTTTAAAAAAGTCTGAATTCATGATTGAGGAGGCCACTGTATAAAAATGCATGTTGTATTAAAATAATAGTATCTTAGCTTTTTCAGATCAAAATGGAATATCGAATCATACACTAGGGATGCTATTTGGAACTTACAGAATATGATTAAATTCATTTTTAATCAAAGGAGAGACATTTATTTCTATGAAGTATGCTTAATTAACTAAGCTATTTTGCAGGTTAAATCATGAGCTTCGAGGATGGGTTCACAGACATGAAGTGGAAAGGACCAAGTCAAGAAGAATGACGAATAATCAGCAGAAAACCCGTATTCTTCAGGTTTGTTTCTCCTTGTCTTTGAACACTGGTTGGCCTTCTTTCCTCAGAGAGCATATAAATTGTCTTTCTCTGATTGACTTCTTTTGCTTAGCATAATACTCTCTAGTTCCATGCACGTTGTTGCAGATGGCAAGATTCCATTTTTTGGATGGCTGAGTAGTATTCCATTGTAGCTGTATACACACCACATCTTCTCTATCCATTCATCTGTTGATGGACATCTGGGCTCTTGCCATAGTTTGGCTATGGTGAACATTGCTGCTGTAAACACTGAAGTTTTAAAAGCTTTCTCTCACTGCTGTACACAGAGTAAACTGTGGAGGGAACATTAGTGGAAGTAGGGAAACCAGTTAAGAAGCCCTTTTGGTAGGCTAGGTGAGAGATAATTGCAGCCCTTTACTAGTGTGGTAGATGTGAAGGTGGGGGGAAGTATTCTAATGCCAAATATATCTTGAAAGTAGAGCTGTTGGAAATTGCTGATGTAAAATTAGAAGGTATAAGTGATAATTTCTGTAACTTAGCTACTGGAGGAATGGTGATTCCATTTACTGAGACTGAGACTAGGGAAGGAGGAGTTGGAGGCAGGAATCAAGAGATTTAAATAGGAAAAAAAATTTAAATATCTCAAGTTCAGTATGACTACAGTCAGGTAGATAGTCAAGTGGACAGTTATCCAGGTTTGGAGTTTAGGGGTGAGGTCAAGGCTGGAAGTTTAATCTGGAATGATAGCAGCTCAGAAGAAAGTGAAAAGGATAGAGGTATGGAACTGAGCCCTGGGCCAACTCTAACATTAGAGGACGGAAAAGAAGGAGGAGGAGTGGTTGGCCGTAGGACAGGAAAAAATGTAGGATAATAGTGTCCCAAAATCCAAAGAAAGTTTTATAAGAAGGGGATGTGATTAACTGTTACTAAAGCTAAGAGATAATGATAATGATGAGGACTGAGAAATTTACCATTTGATTTGATTATTAGAACTTGTTAGTGACCTTGATGAATCCTTTCATTGGAATGTCAGTGACAAAGCCTGATTGATGTGGATTCAGAAAGTAATAAAGGAAGAAATAGAGAAAATTATTTTAAGATGTACCCCATTAATAGGATCAGGGGAATGGAGTAGCTCTAAGACTTAAAGAGGTTTTATTTTTTGATGGCATATATTTCACCAGGTTTACATGTTTATATGCTGATGGAGACACCTTAGATATTTGATTATTTGGAAACTACTTGGAAGCAGTATAGGTGATATGTTCATAAGTACACTAAAAGGTTATTGAGAAACTTGGAGATCTAACCATTATAGGGCTGTTTTCATCAATAAAATAATGAGGGTTAGTCTAGATAAGCTCAGGCTTTGAGATTCTGTGATTATCCAGTCTGGGCCTCTCTGATAATTGTTCATGCATTACATTAGTTTTCTTGTTTCTTAGTACCTCTGGAGGCTACAGGCAATTATTACCAATGTCACAGTTACCTCAGAAGCCCAAACAAAGCTGCTTAGTGGCATGCGGTATCTAGTACTACAAAAACACTTATGTGCCCAAGACTACACACCAGGTGCCCCTGGGTGGAGGGCAAATGGACTGTGTCTCTCTCTGCCTCCCTGAACCTGGTGCAAACATACCTTATTGTCAGGATCTAAATTATATCAACCCTGATGGCAAAAAGCTTTGAGTAATACAGTTTTCAAGCTTCTATCCTTTGCCATACATGGGGAGGAGTAAGAAAGGGGCAGATAATTGCCAGTAGATAGTTCCACAAGGAGGTATAATGGACTTCATGAAGAATTAGATGAAACTTCTTGGCCTAAATGAGTTTTTTGCCGTATCTTGTAACCCTATCCTTTCCCCCTTTTGCTTTATATTTGGATAGACATCTGCATGTTATTTTTTCCTTTCCATCAGGTAAGTGAATAGAGAGTTTATTTACCATGTAAGGAGTGCTTGGTGTTCTTTAACCTTGAAGGAATTTTAATGCAAAGAAGATAATCTTATTTTAATTTCACAGCCTTTGGACATGAGGTGATCTGTAGTTTAAACTGAAGTATTACCTTTTTCTCTGCTGTCCTGGATGTCAGTGTTTCTGTTATGAACTTAGGTAATGGTCAGAAGTGTGGGACTCTCAGCTCTTAGAGAAAAAGGAAGGAGAAGGATGAATCGGTATTAGTCAAGGGTAAAAGAAGTTCTTGGTCCAAAGGAGAAGGATCATTCTGCTTATGCCACTGTCAGTACCAAAACATACAGAGTTGGATTCTCTTTCTTAGCATAGAGAGTTGTAACTGCTCTGCGTAGTCTTCTTTCCTTATTTTCAACCCTCTCTTCCTCACACCAGTCCTTTCAGATGGTTAAGGGGATCCAATAGTCTAGTTAAGATAGTAAATTCGATGGATTGCCATTTCTTTGAACTTTTTGTGATCTCCGAGCACTATATCCTTGGTTTTTGTTCATCCCATTTCATAATTCTACTCTCTCTAGATTGCCAGTCTAGAAAAGGTAATGGGGGCACATCCATGAAAATACCTTTCAAAATGAAGGCAAAATCAAGACATTTTGAGATGGGTAAAAACTGAGATAATTTTTCTTTGGAAGATCTGCACGCTAAGAAATACTAAAAATTTTTTTAGGATAAGGGAAATGATAGCAGATACAACTCCAGATTAGCAGGAATGAAGAGCACCAGAATGGGCAAATAACTGGTAAAAATAAGTGGTCTTTTTATAAAAAGTACCTTTATTTTATATGCGTATGTGTTTTTAAATGTCTTTAAAAGATTATTTTTTAATCAAAACTTATAACAGTTTGTTGTGGGTTTATAGCTTATGTAGAAGTAAAACGTAAGACAAGTACATAGAGAAGTAAATAAAAGTGGAATACTAGAAGTAAATATTTTAACCAAAAGAAGGCAGGAAAAGAATAAAGAAGACATAGAATAAATAGAAAATATATACCAAGATGGTGGACTTTTGAACCCAGCTGTGCCAGTAATTACATTTATATTATAAATATATTAGTTAAAAGGCAGCGATTGTCAAATTAGATTTTTAAAAAGGGAAGACCAGACTATATGCTATTTGCAGAAGTAATATTTGACTGATTGATCAGAGAGAGAGAGAGTGCGTGCGCGCGCACGCACACAAGCAGGGGGAGGGGCAGAGGGAGAGAATCCTAGGCAGACTCCCTGCCAAGTGCACAGCCCCAGCACTGGGCTCCATTTCCCGACCCTGAGATCATGACCTGTGCCAAAATCAAGAGTCAAGACCCTCAGCCGACTAGGCCGCCCAGGCAACCCCATTGGTGCGATCTCTTTAATGACGGCTTAGCCCATAGGTGTATTCTGGCATGAAGGTCTTTGTGTTTTATTCAGTAAACAGTAGGATCTAGTTTCATTATGGACCTTTCATACTTCAGGAACTTTTCATTGGGAAAATAGTTATTTTAGACAAATGTTAAGTTGCTACATGTTCAGTAATATTTATATGACTTGATCATAAAACTTGTGGTAATTGGACTAAGCTTTTGGCCTGTACTTTTAAACTTTATGAGAAATGCTTAACATTTTAATCTCCTTGAGACACATCTCTCAGCCCAGAGTGTTACGAGAAGAGTTCTAATCTCTATGTTGGTGTTTAGTTATGTAAACCTAATATGTCAGAATATTCATGAAAAAAAAGGTATATGAATACTTTAATGAGAGTTTAGTAGATGTAAATGTCAAGTGAGTCACTCTAGGAAGATCTTCATGTAATTTCATTGTATGACATTAAAAATTAAAAAAATTTTTTTCTTCTTCCAGGGTGCTCTGGAACAGGGCTCAAATTCTCAGCTCATGGCTGTCCAGTACACAGAAACCACTAGTATCGGGTAAGAAGTGTGGAAGTTCTTGGCCACGGAATTTCATTTCATTTCATTTGTTTATTTATTAAAAGACTTGATTTATTTGGCGGAGAGAGAGAGAGCAGGAACACAAGCAGGGGATTGGGAGAGGGAGAAGCAGGCTTCCCGCTGAGCAGGGAGCCCTATGTGGGATTCGATCCCGGGACCCTGGGATCATGACCCGAGCCACCCAGACACCCAGCCATGGAATTTTAAATGCCTAGTATTTTAATAAGGTTGAAGAGCACATCACCCTTTTACCTTAAACTTGTTCTCATCTGTGACTTTACTCTCAGCTCACATAACGTAATGGCTGCTAATGACGACGGTGTGACACATTGCTGACAGGGGCGCCTGGGTGGCTCAGTCTGTTAAGCGTCACCTTCGGCTCAGGTCATGATCTTGGGGTCCCGGGATCGAGCCCTGCACTGGGCTCCCAGCTCAGTGGGGAGCCTGCTTTTCCCTTTCCTGCCCCTCCCCACTCTACTCGTACTCTGTCACTCCCTTTCTTCTCAAATAAATAAAATCCTTAAAAAAAGAATAAAGCAGAAGTAAAGAATCTCAGATTCTGTATGTAGCTCTACCGTAAACTTAGAGTTCACGTTATTTAATAGTGATTTCACGCTGGCTGTGCGCCAGCTGCATGCCCGTGTGCCAGGCCCTGGGAATAGTAGAGGCTGGAAGCCGTTCATTATCCTGCTGAGAATTACTCACATGGCAATAGGCAGCATATCAGTAATCATGAATGTTTAAAATCCTGAGATACTATATTATCTTGTAGAAATAGGTAATTCACATATATATAGTAATTGCTTAGTGATCAGAATATTTCATTCTTTTACTATATGCTTATTTAAAAATATTTTTTCTTTTCTTGTTTTTTTTTTAAAGATTTTATTTATTTGACAGAAAGAGAGATCACAAGTAGGCAGAGAGGCACGCAGAGAGAGAGGAAGAAGCAGGCTCCCTGTTGAGCAGAGAGCCCAATGTGGGCCTGAGATCATGTCCTGTGCCGAAGGCAAAGGCTTAACCCACTGAGCCACCCAGGCGCCCTATTTTCTTTTTTTAATGGAAATTTTGTTTGTTTGTTTTTGTTTTTTGAGAGAGACTGTGTGTGACTGGGGTGTGGGAGAAGGAGAGAGAGAATTTCAAGCAGGCTTCATGCTCAGCATGGAGACCAACATGGGGCTTGATCTCACAACCCTGAGATCATGACCTGAGCTGAAATCAAGAGTGGTATACTTAACTGACAGAGCCACCCAGCTGCCCCACCCCTTTCTTAAAGTAGGCTCCATGCCCAGAGTGGGGCTTGAACTCTCCACCCTAAGATCAAGATCTAAGCTGAGGTGAAGAGCCAGACACTTAAATATTCGTTTTTTGGGGTGCCTGGGTGGCTCAGTGGGTTAAGCCTCTGCCTTCGGCTCAGGTCATGATCTCAGGGTCCTGGGATCGAGGCCCGCGTCGGGCACTCGCTCAGCAGGGAGCCTGCTTCCTCCTCTCTCTCTGTCTGCCTCTCTGCCTAGTTGTGATCTCTCTGTCAAATAAATAAATAAAATCTTTTAATATATAAATAAATATTCATTTTTTTTGATGCATCATTATGATGGCATATTATTTCTTTACTAGTTAAAAATGTTTTTAATTTCTGCATCTTCCTCTCAGGTTTGCTGTGAACCTAAAACTGCTTTTAAAAAGTCCTTGAAAAAATATTTTAAATGAATTACTCATGTGTTCTGCATCTGTGAATCTGCCTACACACTGTACCACTGCCCCAAAATCAACACTCAGGATATTTTCATAGTCATTCACGAATGTGCATAGAGATGATCCTGGCTGATGCTTAATTAACAAGGCAACACTCTGACTTCCTGTTTCAGCTCTCATATTGTAAACATGTTTCTTTTTGAGGTCTGTTAAGGGCCATATTTGTCACATTTTTCTGCTTTGTGTTTGTGATTTCACTGTTTAAAATGGCCCTGAAGCATAGTACTGAAGGGCTGACTATCTGTTGTTCAAGAAGGCTGTGTTGTGCTCTGTGGGGGAAGGTACACATATTTGATAAGCTTCATTCACTCATCAAGTTACTGACCCAGTGCTGTTGACTGGGTTCTATGGTAATGAATAAACTGTATCTGTCAAAGGAAGTGTCTTTAAACAGAAACATAAAACAAAGTTATATATTGATCAATTGCAGAAATGCTGTAACTAGGAGCTTGTAGGAACCTGACCCTGTATTTCCCTTAGAATGTTTCAGTATTTACTAATTCACTGTTCACACTGACTTTATAGAACATAACTACCATGAATAATAAGAATCCATTGTGCGTTCAGGGATGCCTGGGTGGCTCAGTCGGTTAAACATTCAACTCTTGGTCTCAGGGTCATGAATTCAAGTCCCACAGGGTCCCTCCACCCTGGGCATGGAGCCTACTTTAAAAAAAAAAAAAAAGAAGGATTGTATATTCAAAATAATATGGTTAGAAACGGCCTCACAGTGAGCAAGTGGAATTATTTCAAAAAAATTTCTTATGACTCATTTATAATTTTCCTTTTAGATTAGTCTTTTTTTTCCTCTCAAAGTTTGATGAAAAACATAGAAGAGCCTATGAGAAAAAACTTCTATTGTCTTTTTGGAGAAAAATGAGACATTATTTCTTTTCACTCTCCTTAACTTCTGAAGGCGTTAGCTTATTGTGCTGAATAATAAAAGAATGAAAATATTAAAAGCTATATTAATATCATTTGAGTATATCTTTTGGGAATATGATGTGGTTGAGGTACTATAATCTTACTTAAAATTTTATGAAGGCACTGACATGGTACTTTTTTATGTATTTTTTTTAACTTAAGATTTATTTATTTGAGAGAACAAGAGAGAGAACACGAGCAAGGGGGAGGGGTAAAGGGAGAGGGAGAAGCAGACTCCCCACTGATCAGGGAGTCCGGCGTGGGGCTCGGTCCCAGGACCCTGGGATCGTGACCTAAGCCAAAGGCAGACGCTTGACAACTAAGCCCCCCAGGTGCCCTGATATGGTACTTTTATTTTTTTTATTTTTTTTTTAAAGATTTTATTTATTTATTTGACAGAGAGAAACACAGCCAGAGAGGGAACACAAGCAGGGGGAGTGAGAGAGGGAGAAGCAGGCTTCCCGCCCAGCAGGGAGCCTGATGTGGGGCTTGATCCCGGGTCTCCGGGATCATGACCTGAGCCGAAGGCAGTCGCTCAACCAACTGAGCCACCCAGGCGCCACCGATATGGTACTTTTAATATCTATGGCTGAGTGACTCCTAGGAAACAGGAGACTCATGCTTGGTACTTCACGTAGATAACATCTCTGACCCCAGTCACAAATCCTACAGGTTTATATGGTTAACCTCATTTTATGGATGAGGAATTGAGGGTGCTCAGAGGTTGAATTTCCCAAGAATACCCACTTGAAGAGTAGAGGAGAAATTCAGAGACAGGGCTGTTTTCAGATCCTAAATTCTTCCCACCTTTCACACAGCCTTATTGACAGGCAAGCCTCCCAGATTCGAGGGAGTGATAAAAAAGAAGTTTCCCTTAGACTTAATTTCCATCACCAAAAAATTTAAAATCATGCAAACCAATGCAGCAGTCTGTTTTCTGATACTTTTACTATTTTTGCATGCTTTGCAGTGCACGTGAGTGGTACCTTTTAGAGCTTTCCATTCAGAAATGACAGTTTTATCTATTTAGTGAATTGCATCTTACAGATATCCTGACCTTTGGCTTTTCAGGATGTTATTACAAAAATTATTGCCAAATGCTGCTAATATTTCGTGTGCGAGAAAGTCTTCTTGAGACATAGCCATAAATGGGGAGTATTTTGGAGAGGATATGAAATGTGCTGGTTCAGGAACACTTTGCCCTTTTCTTCCTTCAGCGGGAACTCGGGGAGTGAGCTGCAGGTGTATTACGCATCACCCAGAAGTTACCAAGACTTCTTTGAGGCCATCCGCAGGAGAGGAGACACGTTTTATGTGGTGTCATTTCGAAGGGTAAGTTCACTCTGAAAGAGTAAAGTGTTTTGAGTACCTGCTCTGTACAGGGCACCGGCTGACTCCTGTGGGAGGGAGGAGATGTGAGATCGGACGCAGTTCGCTCCGTCCTGTGCGTGGAACGTGAAATCCACGTGTGTCTGAGAGCCGATGAGCATTGCGAAGACGAACATGGAATTGATGCCAGGAACGAGTTCATATTTAGAAAACAGAAACAGCCTACTGATTTTGATTCTCTGTCACCCCGATATCCATACAAAAGAAGTAAAAACGCGAACATCTCTTTTTAGGCTTTGTGGTGTTAGTCCCATTTGGTTATTGAGAAATAGACTTCCCAGGTGTGGAATTAAGGTGAATCCTGCAGGGACTGATCAGTATGTTAATGTGGAATGTTTGGATTTTTCTAAGACTTCCTGTTCTTCTTTTCTTTCTCATTCATCAGACGTTTACTCCAGTTGGTGAAGAATGTGTCAGTCAGTTTATGCAAAAGGAAATGTTTGTATGAGTTCTTCCGTTACAAATGCTTCACTAAATAGAAGCAAGATGCAGAGCTATTTGCATTCCATCTGCTTTTCCTATAAAATGAAAATACATTTTTCCTAAAGTTGCCATGTGACTCTCTCTGTTAGAGTGCTGCGTGTTAAACCAGGAATACGTGAATGAGTTAGAATTCCTCAGGGGTCCGTATCCTAGGCTTTCCTTTTTTCTTTTCTTTTAAGAATGTCGAGAGGGCACTGTTAGAAATAAGCACGTGCTAGTTGTAAACAATTCATTCTGTGATTAGTGTTCCCACTGAATTTCACTATCTGAAATTCTCAGTTAACTCAAGTCTTTTCCTAACACATATATATCTAGTAGCTCAGAAAATTAGGATCAGAGAACTTTGACAGTTGAAGATGAGAGAAATCAAACAGGTCCTGTATTTTTAGCTGTTAATCAAATACACTTGGAGATTTGGAATACTGTTGCAATGCCATCTCATGATTTCTGCCTTTTCACAAAATTCTTCGTGCTCAGCTTATTCTCTGACACAAAATTGGTATATTTGTGTACTGTGCCGGCCTCAAAGTTCATTGCCAGCAGCAAGGGGGCAGCTGAGAACAGGATTTCAGCAAGGCTCCCACTGTACTGGCTGCTGAGAACCAAGTGTTTCCCTTAGTGTTGACACAGTCAGTGTTAGAAATGGAAATTAAAAACAAAACTTTAGAAATGAGATCTGGCAGCACTCTAATAAAGAGACTTTATGGAAGTTAAAAAATGAAATGCGTTGAAGTATATGTTTATGGGAGCTACCAGAAAAAAGCGTTTGTAACACTCGAATAGCTGAATACTTGTTCTCAGGTTCCAGATAATTTGTCTATTATTTGACCCAAACAGTACATATAGTACATATTAGAAGTATCAGTACTGATGCCCTGGGTTGTAGTCTTAGGTAGTAACATTTTTCTAGGGAAGAGAATAGTAATCCTAGTTTTAAAGGGTTTATAGGAAGATGAATGGTTTTTTATTTTATATAATATACACATTATATTTCTTGTGTTTGTAAAAGCTCTTTCTCGTTAGTTTGCTGTAAAAAGTGCTTTTGGAAAATTATTGATTTCCCCCCGCTGCCCCCAACTTTTTGATGTTCTAGAAGAAACAGTCTTTCTCATGTTGTGGAAACCCGTTAGGACTATCTGTCACATTCTGTTTGGATTTTTTATTTCCTAATTACTGACTTATCACCTCTTGGTGTTTCATATCAAGGAAAAGTGAGGATGAACCTGAACTTCATTAAGTAACAGCAGTTGGAGACAACATCCCATTTCTTTTTTTCTTGCCTTTTTTAAAAAGAATTTTATTTATTTATTTATTTATTTGACAGAGTGAAACGTAGCTAGAGAAGGAACACAGGCAGGGGGACTGAGAGAGGGAGAAGCAGGCTTCCGGCCTAGCAGGGAGCCTGATGTGGGGCTAACCCGGGACTCTGGGATCATGGCCTGAGCTGAAGGCAGCCGCTTAAAGACTGAGCCACCCAGGTGCCCCTTTTCTTGTTTTGTTTTAATTCAGGGCTAAGGAAGTTAATTTTACCACGATGACTGTAAACTGTGTGATGGGACAGGAATTTGGTTTTTAAATGCTGGATCATTCTTTTGATGAAAGAAGTAATGACCTCACGCTCAGTTTTCGCTTCCATTTTTCAATATAAAATATTCTTCTTACATTTCCATTAAAAAGATGAAGGGCATCATTTCTTGTGCAGAAGGATACAGGCTTTTTCTCCCACTTTGGTTCTTAATTTCATTGACAGAAATTACTGTAATTGATACCATATGATTGCATTGGAATATAAAAAATACAGAAGCCCCAAGGTTTGCATAGTATAAACCAGACATGACAGAGCCAGTAAGCATGCTGTATTGTTTTATTTTATAAGTGGATATGTGTTTCATAAAATAATTTACTATCTAAAAAAGTAGATGTAGCCATTGACTGTTTAGTATGCCATTATTTAATAAACCTACTCTGTCCCAGACTTCTACCTCTTCATACCCCGTGTTCCCGCACTCTTTAATCATATTACAGTTTAGCTGCTGAAATAACTCTCTCCAAGACTCACTCTTGGATAACTATTGACTTCCTGTTACAGGCCAGCAGGAAAGAATGCCTGTGATCCCAGTAATCTTGTCAGAGGTTCAAAACTTTTCTTTTTTGACTTTAAGTGTTTGTCTCAACAGAGTAACACCCTCCACGCCCTGTATTTAGTTCTAGGTTCAAAACTTATTTTCCTGTAAGTAATTTGTTTTTTTTTCCTCCATTCTTTAACTTGTTTTATTATGATTTGGAGCCTAGGTGGTGGAAAATAATGTTTTCTCAAACTTCAAGTCCCTTTGAGTGTGGTATAACTGATACATTAATAAGAAAAAATCCGATTAAGTTTAATGTTTATTTTTTCTCAGTGCTTTCATATGATAGTCTGTTTAGGGAAGAAGGGAGTAAATTAAAGAATATAATAAAATGAATTCAAAAGCATGGGGCAGAAACAAATACTCAAGAAGGCTTATGTAAGGTAGGATAAGAAAGTACTTCCAAAGAGGGGAGGAAAGATAACATTGGGAAAAAAGCAGGAAAATGATATTTACTTTGTCTATAATTCCACTAAACATTGAAGTGTTATTCTAGATGCTGCTCTCTTGTCTTCTAATAACTAGAAAAAGGAATTTTTATCTTCCTGGGGGCAATTTCCTGTTAAGAACAGGCTCTCTTTGATTCACGTGGCTGTGAATGTCAGTTCACCATATTATCTCCACTCTTGTTTGAGATAGTCCTTTTCTAATGAGATGAAAGTCTACCTTTTTAGAACACTACTTCTTTTATATTTTCTGTTTTCAGTACCTGTCCCACAAATCAAAGTCAGACCTTTAACATTGTCTTTTCATCTGTTTCAGATACATACATAATGTAACACGCATAAAAAAACCTGAGCTCCGGCTATATGCACGCCCCAGAGGTGTTTCTCTCCCCCTCTTCCCGAGTGCTTTATGAATTCAAGATAAAGTACCACGCTCTTTTTGAGCATTTTATGTATTCTTCGGTATAGTACTATATTTGGGTATTTTACCCCTTCTTGGTCTCTTTTAAAAAACTTATTAGGGTGCCTGGGTGGCTCAGTGGGTTAAAACCTCTGCCTTCGGCTCAGGTCATGATCTGAGGGTCCTGGGATCAAGGCCCGCATTGGGCTCTCTGCTCAGCAGGGAGCCTGCTTCCTCTTCTCTCTCTGCCTGCCTCTCTGCCTACTTGTGATCTCCCTCTGTCAAGTAAATAAATAAAATCTTAAAAAAAAAAAACTTATTAGCAGAATCATATGTATGGCATGGATTCTTAGGATAACCTTAAATAATAGGGTCTTATTATAAGATAAGCACAGGAAACTGGCTCAGCAGCCAGGTAGTCCCTCTGTGCTTGTGCTTCCTAGACTAGAATGTGTACTAGGCCTCGTAGAGATGCCAGTAGTGGCTCGTTGTCAGTCCTGATCCCACAGCAGCTCCAGTGATTGTATGTTAGTCTTGTTTACACTCACTCATTCAGACTTTCCACATAAAGGATCTGATTGTGTTTGTGTGGGTGGGTGGGTATGGTATGAGTGTGCACACATACACATGTATGGATACATACATCCTCTCTTATGTAGAATCTTATATACATAGCCTGACTCATGAGTCATGGTCTGTTCATTTGTGACCAGGGAAATGGGGTTGGTTTCAAGTGTATTCTCTTGCTTTGTAAGCCAGCAGTTTTGTGCAGAAGGAACAGCTTGGGGCCACTCTTCTGAAAAAATGATTGTGATGGGCCTTTAGAGTTTCATAAACTGTTTATTACACTCTGCAACCTGACTTTTTAAGAAAAGTCTTACATTGGTGCCTAATTGTTTGATCTAAAGGTTTATCTTCTTGTCTATATCCTAACCCTCTTAAATCTTTTTTATTACTACATAGCCCTGACACTCGGCATAATGCCAGCTACTTGGTGTTTATCCAACGGAGCAATTTAGGTAATGGTTTACTAAGAGAAATCACAGTGATGGAAGTTTGTTTTTTTCCTAATCATTTAGAAGGTATTTTTGCATCTGCTTTGCCTAAAGAACTGTGAACCTGCTTTACCATCCAAGCAATGACATAAGCAATGCTGAATTCGAACAGAAAATTTAGAGAAGACTTTCTCCACTTCTGGTAGCACTAGCCAGAGATGCATCAGCTTTGTTCTTGTCTCTGAATCTAAGTTTTGGAGCTGAAGAAATCACCTGGCTACAATGTTCGACCACGAAATGTATAATAGTCACGAAGTAGAACTTTGAGATGCTTACATCCTCATTTTTTAATGTTTGGCAAAAACGTTTTGGAGGAAATTGTTGTTAGACCTCATTGCTTTCTTTTTCTTGGAGAAGAGATGATGTCTGGTATCTGTAGATTCCGGCAGCAAGAGCCAGAAACTTGAAACCCTGGACAAAGTGTAGGAAAAGCTCTAATTATTGCAGGAAGGCTGACTTGTGATGTTATTGGCCCAAAATGTTTGCCAGAGATTGATTCCCATGGAAGGCCATAAAAAAGAATTTCACAGACTATGGTATTTTCTAAGTGCAATGCCTGGATTAATACCTAGTATATGCTTGGAAGAATGGCATGGGGTTTTTTTTGATGCATTTTATTTATTTATTAGAATTACTGCTTAGTATGTATATACAAAATCCTCAGAGGCCAAGAATTTCCTTAGTAATCCAAGAATATTAGTCACTTTATAAAGTCTACTTCAAAAGGATACAGCCCCTTTTGTTTGGGGACTTCCCAACTGAAGCAATACACATCAGTCTTGGCGTTTGGCCATTTTCTTATCGCCACTTTCATTGCCTTTCAGCCAAATTCTTTCTCTAAATGGAAAAAAAATGTGAATAAATGAGTTTGGAAAGATACTTGCATTAAAAAAAGGTTTTATCTCAGAAGAGAGACTAAAAAAACACCTTTTAGCGGGCCTTTTTCTAGTGATTTTTAACTTACTTTGAAATATATCTCATTTAGGCTTGAAGCACATTATGAAAAATAGAGCAGAGTTGTCTGAGTATCTGCTTAATTTGGTTTCACTTAATAATTAAATCAGTAACATTGTCTTTCCCCATTTTCTCTTTCATTTCATTTATACACAAATGCTGACACCTTCAGTGTATCCGACCCTTATGGTTTCCAAACCTCTTTCCTATGTGTAGTCTTTTTAGTTCCTTACATACAGTTAAGTACTCCTAGTCCTCGTTTTTTTGTTTTGTTTTGTTTTGTTTTTTTTAGATTTTATTTCTTTATTAGAGCAGGAGCAGAGGCGAAGGGAGGAAAAGCAGACTCCCCCCAGTGTGGGGCTCAATCCCAGGACCCCAGGATCATGACCCGACCTGAAGGCAGATGCTTAACCAGCTGAGCCACCCAGGTTTCCCGCCTAGTCCTGTTTTACAGGTGAAAAAATCAGGGCAAAGAAGGTTAAGTCACTTATTTAAGGATAGAAGAATCGTAAGCAGTAGAACTAGGGCAATAATTGAGGTGTTCTAATTTAATACATTGATTCTTTTCTTTATGTTCTAGTGCTATATTTTAGCTATATTGCAGAATATGTAAATAGCATAATTACTGTATTCCTCTAAAGCCAGTCATGTTTCTTTGCCAGATCTGCTGGGCAATTTTGCTGGACTTAGTGAATAACAATTCACATTTTTTGTTTGTTGATTGCCTAATTATAGATTAAGTACTTTATTAGGTTACACTTCCATAATAATAGAGAATGATCTGCAAGATTTCAACCAAGGAATAGAATGAAAAGACTGAAAGTTTCTGGTTACTTTTTTTTTTTTATTGTTACTTAAATTTTTTTTTCCAGTGTTCCAAGATTCATTCCCCATTCCCCACACCCAGTGCTCCATGCAATAGGTGCCCCCAGTACCCACCACCAGGCTCTCCCATCCCTCCACTCCCCTCCCTCCAAGTCCCTCAGTTTGTTTCTGTGTCCAAAGTCTCTGTTGTTTCGTTTCCCTCCCTAGATTACCCTGCTTCCCATTTACTTTCCTTCTCCCACTGTCCTCCAGGTTACCCCTCATGCACCACAAGTAAGTGAAACCATGTGATACTTGACTTTCTCTTCTTGGCTTATTTCACTCAGCATAATCTCTTCCAGTCCAATCCATGTCGCTACAAAAGTTGGATATTCATCCTCTCTGATGGAGGCATAGTATTCCATTGTATATATGTACCACCTCTCCTTGATCCATTCATCTGTTGAAGGGCACCTTGGCTCTTTCCACAGTTTGGCGATTGTGGCCATTGCTGCTATGAACATTGGGGTACATATGGCCCTTCTTTTCACTACATCTGTATCTTTGGGATAAATGCTCAGTAGTGCAATTGCAGGGTCATAGGGTAGCTCTATTTTTAATTTTTTAAGGAATCTCCACACTGTTTTCCAAAGCGGTGCACCAGTTTACATTCCCACCAACAGTGTAAGAAGGTTCCCCTTTCTCCGCAGCCTCTCCAACACTTGTTGTTTCCTGTCTTGTTAATTTTGGCCATTCTGACTGGTGTAAGATGGTATCTCAGTGTGATTACCTGACTTCAGGCTTTATTACAAAGCTGTGATTACCAAGACAGCATGGTACTAGCACAAAAACAGAGAAATAGACCAATGTATCAGAGTGGAGAGCCCACATATGGACCCACAAATCTATGGGCAAATCATCTTTGACAAAGCAGGAAAAAATATCCTGTGGAAAAAAGACAGTCTCTTCAATAAATGGTGCCAGGAATATTGGACAGCTACGTATAGAAGAATGAAACTAGACCATTCTCTTACACCACACACAAAGGCAAACTCGAAATGGATGAAAGACCTCAACGTGAGGCAGGAATCCATGAAAATCCTGGAAGAGAACATAGGCAGTAACCTCTTTGACATCGGCCACAGCAACTTCTTTCAAGACATGTCTCCAAAGGCAAAGGAGACAAAAGCGAAAGTGAACTTCTGGGACTTCATCAAAATAAAAAGCTTCTGCACAGCAAAGGAAACAGTCAACAAAACAAAGAGGCAACCCACAGAATGGGAGAAGATATTTGCAAATGACACTACAGACAAAGGGCTGGTATCCAAGACCTATAAAGAACTACTCAAACTCAACATCCAAAAAGAAGATGAACACATCAAAAAATGGGCAAGAGACATGAAGAGGCACTTCTGGTTACTTTTAAAACAATTGGTGGTGGAGGGGGTATCTTTGTGTGTCTTAAGAAGGAAGTAGTTTAGCCAAAATAGACACCCTTGTTACGATTGGTACCCTAAATATCTCACAGAGAAGAGTGGTGTGTGTGCGTGTGTGTGTGTGTATGTGCGCGCACATGTGCTACATTTTGTTATGGATTCTCTATCTGGCATGCCAGATCCTCGAGATCAGGAACTTTTGATCTCAAACTTCTTGTTAAATATGAGTTACTGTTGTGTGGTTTTAGGGGATTTAGTCATTTGTTCCTTGGCTCTATAACAGATTGCTGGCTAACCTAAACATGCCTATTATTTAGACTTTTCCATGCAAACTCTGAAGTAACTTGTTTTATGTCTGAAAAATGATTATTCAGTAGTCTCTGGAACCAGACTTGCATATAGACTAGCCCTGGACACAGAGAACTTATAATTCACAAATAATTTAAAGTCTTTAAAGTCTTCACAATTCTCAGGATGGTGGACACATCCATCTGAGTCAGGATGGTTTTCCATCTGTTCATTATTTGGGTGCTCTGTTCAGCAGTCTTTACTTTATAATATGCTTTTCATGTGCACTTTTTAATCTCCCTTTTCAGGTTGCATGCTTTTTCTGGGCAGGGATAAAGTCTCTTCCTTCTGCTCTGTCCTTCTGCGAGGTCTGCTGCGACACGCTCCACTGTGCCGAGCAGGTCCTCAGTACCTGCTGGCGGCTCCAGCCACTGTTTTTTTTTTTTTTATTTTTTTAAGATTTTATTTATTTGCCAGAGAGAAACACAGCGAGAGAGGGAACACAAGCAGGGGGAGTGAGAGAGGGAGAAGCAGGCTTCCCGCCTTGCAGGGAGCCCGATGTGGGACTCGATCCCGGGTCTCCAGGATCATGACCTGAGCCGAAGGCAGTCACCTAACCAACTGAGCCACCCAGGCGCCCCTCCAGCCACTGTTTATGTGTGCCCTTTAACCTTATATTTTAGATCCTACCGTTCAAAAAATTATTAGGGGTGGAGTTTACAGAAACAAAGGAAGAAATTTTTCTCAGTGAATGTCTAAAAGTACTCTTGTAATTCAAATAACAATGAGAAATTTAAAAAACACACCGTCTGCTTTGATGTAGTTGGAGTCTTACCTACAGAGTAAAGTCATTTCTGAAAGACTAAAGTTACCCTGGAAAAAGGCGGGGTTTAGTAATTGCTAGCTTACAGTTTTGATAGTTTCCTTCTCATCAAATTTCAGACTTTATAATGAAGGAAAAAATATTTCCTGAAGGCACACCTCATTCTAAGAAAAAAAAAAATATTTTTTTACATCATGATGATATGAGGGGAGAAGTGTTTTTTAAACAATTTATTCAGGGCCCCTGGGGGGCTCAGTCAGTTAGGTGGCTTAGGCTCAGGTCAGGATCTCAGGGCCCTGGAATCGAGCCCACATTGGGCTCCCTCTTCAGCGCAGAGTCTACTTCCCCCTCTCCCTCTGCCTACTGCTCTGCCTACTTGTGCTTTTTCTCTCTGTCAAATAAATAATTAAAATCTTCAAAACAAAACAGTTTGTTCATGCAGACTGTAGAGCCCCGCATTCCAGCCCTGAGTCCGCCCCTCATTATTTGCCGTGTGACTTTGGACACATCACTTGTCTCTTCTGTCTTTTCTTTCCTTATCTGTAGAGTGATGGAGTAGCTTTTCACTTTCTTTCCGGCTCTAGAGATCTATGGTATTGTTCTATGCGTGTGTGTTTTGTGTGTGTGTGTGTGTGTGTGTGTGTGTGTGTGTGAGAGAGAGAGAGAGAAGAGAGAGAGAGAGAGAGCACTGTCCTCTTAGAAATGTATGGTATTGTGTTTGTTTTTGAAGTTACTAAAATAATTCAGTCTTGTGATATTAGTACAGTTTAAGGATTTTGGAAAACAACTATCACAAAGGGTCAACTTAAAGGTAGGCCCATAAATCAGTGAGTTCGATTTTTTAATAGTTGGTGTTCTTTTTATTTTTTTATTATTTATTTATTTTTAAGATTTTATTTATTTATTTGACAGAGAAAGCGAGAGGTCACCAGTAGGCAGGGAAGCAGGCAGAGGGAGAGGAAGATACAGGCTTCCTGAAGTGGGACTTGATCCCGGGACCCAGGGATCATGACCTGAGCTGAAGGCAGACATTTAATGACTGAGCCACCCAGGCTAGTGCTCTTATAATTATTTTAAAAATCACTCTCATAGTGCTTATAACATGCCAGTCTTTAATCCTCATAATAGCCCTATGAGGTAAATACAAATATTATCCTCATGGTGCAGGTGGGGAACCTGAGGCACAGCAAGTTTATTTAATTGTCCATTATGACAGTTTGTAAGTGACAGAGTCAGAATTTAACCACAAAAGTCTGGCTCCAGAGTCTGCGTTGAAGATCATTTCCCTGTATTGCCTTTCTAGAACTTCGGTATCCAGATGTCTTCTCTTTCAAAATATTCAATTTGGAATTTAATTCCGTGGATCTGTGTGTTCAAAACATATACGGAGTTACTTCAGGTTGATTTTCCAAAGCAAACAAGGTCAAAGACAAAGGCCCGTGGAAAACTGAGCCATGTGCTACATAAAGTTAATCGTGTAGGAGGAACAGCAGCCAGCGGGGAAACAGAGGCAACGATTAGAAAGAGAGATGGGGAAGTGGAGTAGTATACTACAGATGAAGTGAAAAGAATTTATTTGTTTCTTTTCTTTCCTTTTTTTTTTTTTTTTTAATTTATTTGACAGAGAGAAACACAGCCAGAGAGGGAACACAAGCAGGGGGAGTGACAGAGGGAGAAGCAGGCTTCCCGCCGAGCAGGGAGCCCGATGTGGGACTCGATCCCGGGTCTCCGGGATCATGACCTGAGCCGAAGGCAGTCGCTTAACCAACTGAGCCACCCAGGCGCCCCACTTGTTTATTTTCTTTTAAAACATGGGGGTTGGGGAAGGGAGTTCCAAAAGAGGTGGTCGGCAGTCCTGGACATTAGTGAGCTCGACGAGCAGGAGGAATAAGGGAAATTCATTGGTTCTGTATAAACGTGGAAGCCGCTGGAGATTTGAGATTACAGCTGCGGTAGAACAGATTCAGAGCCGAATCCAGACTGGAACCAGTTAGGAGACAGTGTGAAGGAAATGAAGTGGTAGTTGGCACTAAAGGGAAGGGAGGAGGATGGCCTGGATGTAGTTAAAGAGAGGTAAGGGCACGCGCATGCACATGTGCGTGTCCGTGCTTTCAGGCCGGGAGAGCTGTAGAGCTGCAGTGTCAGGCCCCTGCAGGCTATTGTGGTTCACTTCCGTATATCGAAAGTAAGAAGGAGCATGTATTTTATTCTCGACAGCTGTTTTGAAAGAAAAGCTAGTCCTTGTTCCTCATCTGTATTAATGTTTTTCTGTTGAAAGCAGAGCATGGAGAAAGTTGAAGAACAATTCTTGTTTATTTGCAGTGGGACTACAAAAAAATAGGAGTATGGAATTAAAACCATATTTTTTAAAAAATCAAGTCATATTTAAAGTATTTCTTGAGACATTAAGTCTTCTAAATCTTAAATGAAGAGGTGTTTTTTAATAACAGTGAAGAGTTGGGGTGCCTGGGTAGTTTGGTGAGTTAAGCATCTGCCTTTGGCTCAGGTCATGATCCCCGAGTCCTGGGTTTGAGCCCCACATTAGGCTCCCTGCCCAGTGTGTGGGGGGGTCTTCTTCTCTCTGCTCTTCTGCTCCTCTCCCCACTTGTGCTCACTCGCTCTCTCAAATAAATAAAATCTTAAAAAAAAAAAATAACGGTGAAAAGTTTTAAAAAAATAAAAGTTGATAAAACGATTTCTAATTTAATTTAAACATAGATGTCTTGGATATTTTGCCTCATATAAAGTTAGAAAACTAGCAAGTGGGCTGTTAAAATCATTTTATGTCTAAACAAAATTCAGTGTAAGCTTTTTAATGATGTCACATATCTTAATTATGAAGGAAGCAATTATTATGGTTAGGAAAAGTTGATGATTTATGATCTGACTCAGGATTAAGTCTGAAACACTCGTGTCATTTCCTCCCCTCCCCCAAAGGCGTGATTTGTTCATTTTGGATTCAGATTTGTTTAACTTTGACACCATCAGCAAATCTGACCACTGACACTTAGTTGGTTTTTCCTGAAAATCCTAAGACTCGTAGTAATGTGCTATTTATTTTAAAGCACTGATGCTAATCTATGAAGAGCCTGTTACAAGTAGGCTTTGGAGGAGTTTTCCAGTTCCTAGTATGCGAAACACTTTGGAAACCAACAGGTTGGATGATTACCTGAGACTAGCAGTGTAGAGTATGGGTAACGAAATAATTACATAATTCTTTGCTTAATGTCCATTTCCTTGCCAGGCCTTAAGCACCTTGAGGGCAGGAACTATCCCTGTCTTAGGCATCACTCTGTCCCTAGTATCCACTGCGGTACAGGGCTTATGGCAGATACTCAATAAACACTGAATGAATGAGCAACAAACCGGGTACCAAATCCATCAGTTTGACACTGTATTCTAAACTAGTTTATATCCTCACCATAAGGTGATTGAGAATTTGTGATAGACCTGCATCTCGACTCTCAGGGCCATCTACGTCGCATGGTAGATCTGAACACCAGTCTTTGAAAATTAATGAATTCAAACGCAAAGGCTAGTTACCATGTTGCATGAGAGAAGCTATACATTCAGGAAGATCTTTGTATTTCAGAGTTGAAACACTGATGTCGGTAGTATATGGATGGAGAAGATTATTTTTCAGTTAGCATGCTAACCAGACTGTGGTGTTATTTTAACCTCCAACATGAATATGCTGTAGCCAAGCTCCATTTTTATGGAGGCCCATTTATGTAAACCGTGATGTCCCTAGAAGGAGGGGAAGATGTTAGCATTTTTTTCCCTGCATAGTGTTTATTTTGAATGTGAAGATATTCAGGAAAAGCTTGCCGACTCAAATTGTTAAATCTTCCCTAGCCTGTATTTTGAATACTTATAGAGTCATTTATGTTTGATCACAGTATGCCTAGAAATAAATCTTGAAAATAAAACTAAATATATCCTACAGAATAAACAGGCCTCTGTTACGCAGTTTAAGTTTTATAGCGAGTTCTCTTCTGATTCCGTTTGTTATTGAATAAGAATTCAGTAACTTATTAAGAATTAGTCTGCCTTGGTGGGGGTGTCACATGTTTACTTTGAAGTCTCTTAAAGAAACTGGTTGCCTTTTCCTTATAAAATGTGCTTTGAGGGGCGCCTGAGTGGCTCAGTTGGTTGAGCAACTGCCTTCAGCTCAGGTCATGATCCCGGAGACCCGAGATCGAGCCCCACATTGGGCTCCCTGCTCGGCGGGAAGCCTGCTTCTCCCTCTCACTCCCCCTACTTGTATTCCCTCTCTCACTGTTTTTCTCTGTCAAATAAATAAATAAAATCTTAAAAAAAAAATGTGCTTTGAATTAGAGGCTTTTCAATATCTATTCTGGTGGAGGTACAAGCAGTGTGAACTAAAGAGAATGATGTGTAGTCAAAAAATAATTTTTCCTTGACTTTGAAATGAAGAAAATCCAACTCAGAGCTGTGCAGGCAGACCTTTATCTGGTCAGGTGTTTATCCCCTTATTTTCTGTAGGTTTGACCCTGACCTTTCAGTCTTCTATGTTGCCATCAGGCCTTAAGGCTCATCTGAGTAATAAGAAAGTGGAGATCCTTACATTGATGTAGGGCAGTGTTTTCATAACTCCTCTATAGTTTCCAAACACAAACATTAGTGAGAAGAGGGGCATGGTCTTAATATTATTACAGATCTCTTTAGTATATGGTTAAATAGAATTCAGCTGGATTCTTGTATCTGCATCCACATTAATCATTTCTTTTTGGTTGAAATCTATAAAGAAACCTGGCCTCACACGGATAATGTGTTTGGGTAAGAAGGGGATCTTTTTAAAGCCTTTCAGATAATTGTGCATATTCTTCTGATAACAATACCATTACAACAAGAGATAGTTTCTTAAAGGTTAGTTGCAGTGCAGAAGCCAAATCTATGAACTTTTAGGACTCTGAAACATTAAAATCCATTGATTTCTCTTGCACTTTGGATCTTTCACCCGGGGCTTGATTTTGTAACATCCCACATTGGTCATTTGGAGACTGTTGGCTCACTGAGTTATGCACATCTTCCACATGTTCATACATTTTATTCATTATTTCAAAAAGCACATTCTTTAAGACCACTACACATCTTATCAGAAAAGTCTTTAAGTATCAGGAAGCTATTAAGGTTATGGTAGCAGATGCAAGTTTTCCAAAATTCTGGTTTCCACTTGAAGGTCCAAATTTTACCTTTGTCAAAATATTGTCACTTGTTTTCCTTCAGGTGGCAGGTTCTCTTAATTCATTTTCCAGTAAATGTCTGTCGGATACCCACATCTAAATAACTGGAGTTTGTGTGACATTCTTTCAGGCAAACTTGCTGTTCCATTCAAAGGTGGGCGGTACAGCTCACATCAGTCACACGAGTGATTTTTCCTCTAGACAGCCGTTACACTCTGTGACACAGCGGGAGTGCATCGTGTGTACTTCCTGTTTTGTCACACAATATTTAAAAATCTACTCGGAGGTCAAGGTTTAATAAAGTTAATAATTTTTGTTGTTGGTTTTATCAAGAGTGTCCTTCAGTTAAACTTCACGAGCATGTGTGAATGTCTCCGAACGTGGGGTGATAAATAATACGGGGAACTCGAATACAGTTGCGTCCCATCGAGTTGGTAAGGCACCGGAATTGCTTTTGCATCCTCGGTGTAAATATCAATATAGTTGTTCTGGGATGAGTGATGAGAGTCAAGAAAGTTATTCAACTCTGAATGTTTGAGTACTGCTTTTGTTTGTTGCCAAGCATTCCTGTAAAAGATCTTTGTTGTTGATTACTTGGAGCTCCTGTCAAGTGAGTATAAACAAAACATCAAGTCTGTAGATTATTTTATTGGTAAAACAGAAGCACAATTCTGTGCTGGAAATATTAACTTCTTCTTCATACTGGCAGCTAAGTCTTTTTTTTAAAGATTGTATTTATTTATTTGATAGAGAGAGATCGTGAGAGGGGGAACACAAGCAGGGGGAGTGGAGAGGGAGAAGCAGGCTTCCCGCTGAACAGGGAGCCCAGTGTGGGGGCTGGATCCTGGGACCCTGGGATCATGACCTGAGCCAGAAGGCAGATGCTTAACAGCTAACTCTTTAATTTGATGTGTTACTGTGTGATTGGAAGGTAGCAGGGCTGTGATTTCTTTTATTGATTCATCAGGCACTGAGTAAGGTCTGCTCTCCGGGATTTGATTAGTTTCTCGGCTACTGTATATGCATAACCTAACAGATAAGATCTTTCAGTGGTCTTTTCATTTCTGCTATGAAGGGCTGTAACAAGATTTAGTTTTATTTTTAAAGAATTAATCACATCTTTGTTTAAAGTAATCAGTTCCTTTTTCTTTGAACTCTACATGATTGGCCTAGAAAGACCCTGTAACTTAACTGGTGCCATAGTATTTGTAATGCTCTGTTACATTAAAGATAATAAATAGGGTGCCTGGGTGGCTCAGTTGGTTAAGCATCTGCCTTCAGCTCAGGTCATGATCCCAGGGTCCTGGGATGGAGTCCCGCATTAGGGTCCCTGCTCAGTGGGTAGTCTGCTTCTCCCTTTCCCTCTGCCCCTCTCCTCTTCTCGTGCTTACAGTCCCTCAAATAAATAAAATCGTAAAAAGCAACACAAGAGACAATAAGTAAATTATTCACACCTATAATACAAGAGAAAGATAGCTTTCAGCCTACGGTCATTTCTTATTAACAGTTTCAGCCCATTTCTTTGGAATGGATTCTGCCTTTCTTTGAGTCAACAGAATTCTTTAATGTATCAGTTTTACCTTTTTCAGAACCTTAGATATAGACAGTACAGTGGTGGGGTAAAGAAGCAACTCTTTTAGTCTCCCATTATTAAGCCATTTATTCTACCTTAAATATGAGAAAAGTGTGTGACATATTATAAAGTACTAAATGTAAAGTTTTCAAAAACCTTAAATATTATTGTGGAACAAAACAACAAACTGTACTTTCTTTTTTGTTGTATTTAGGTGGTAAATTGCAGTTGTCAAGTCTGTCCATATAACTAAATTACATAGTAGTTTGTTTTCAGGACTTTCTCCATTAGTCTGCTAGATCATAAGGCTTGTGTATCTTAAGATCCCCCCCCCTTTTTTTTTAAAGATTTTATTTATTTGAGAGAGAGAGCACAAGCAGGGAGGAGGGATGGGGGAGAGGGAGAAGCAGGCTCCCCGCTGAGCAGGGATCGATACGGGACTCGATTCCAGCTGGGATCATGCCCAGAGCCGAAGGCAGCTGCCCAGTGGAGACTGAGCCACCCCGGTGCCCTTCATATTCCCTTTTCCATGTCTCAGGATGCATTGTTTTCCGGAAGTATTTAATGAGTATTATGATGCTATGTCCGGAGCAAGAGCTCCAATGATAGATAAGACACCCAGTCTTTGTGCTTGTGCAGCTCGTATTTTAGTTGACCATGCTGACCAGGAAACAGAAAAAGTAAACAGATAAATGTGTAAGATAATTAAAGAAAACAATTTTTCTTTTATGAAGAAAGCAAACAGTGGGTCAGAGGATAACAGGGAAGTCTTCTAATGATTAGACCAGGGCCACTCCCCTGGAAGGTGACATTTAACTGACATCATAAGGTGAAGGGGGATTCCAGGCAGTGAAAAAAAACACACGTATAAAGACAGTAAGGCAGGAAAGATCATTATTTGAGGTACTGAAGGAAAACCAGTATGGCAGAAGACTTCGTGGATGGGCTGGAGGCGGGCCGAGTAATGACAGTGAGGTTGGAGAGATTGAAAGGTGCCAGATCATGTACGTACTTGTGAGCTGTGGTAAGGAGCTTGGGTTTCATCCTGAGGGCCAGTGAAGGGATGGAAGTAACTGAATGATGTGAATGTTACAGTTTGTAGGGAGGGTGAGCGTAGTTGTTGTCTCAACGGTGGATTAGAGGGAGACATGGTAGACACACAGAGACCATTTAGAAGGCTTTCTCAGTAGTCCAGGCAGTGTGAGGGCAGTGGTTCTAGATACGTTTTGCAGAGAGTGGGAATTGGAGATGTATCCAGTATGTTCAGATTTCTGGCTTGGGGGACTGAGTACAGAGTGGTACCATTTACTGAGATGAAAGGTTTTGGGATAGAGCAGGGTAATATGTTTGGTTTGAATAGTTAAGAGTTCTTTTTGGACACGCTTAAGTTTGAAATGTCTTTGAGATATTTTAAGGGAATATGTCACATTGACTCTGTGAATTTAGGACCTGGTGAGAGAAGTCTGAGCTAAGAAGATGAGTCTAGGAATTGACAGTTTAGAGATAAGTCCATGGCAGTGATGGAATCATCCAGGAAGAGAATGCAGAGGAAGAAGGGAACCCAGTACCAAAGGAGACAAAGTAAAAAAGCTGGAGAGGAGATGTTTTCAAGGGGGAAGGAATGGTTGGCTTGAATTATTCCGAGAGGTCCATTAAGATGAAAGTAAATATCCACTGGCTATGTCAACATAACAGTTATTGTCTTGTCTTTGACAAGAGCCCTTTAGTGATGAGATGGAAGCCAAAATCGGGTCCAGGATGGGGGCATCTGGGTTGCTCAGTCAGTTAAGCATCTGACTCTTGGTCTCGGTTCAGGTCATGATCTCAGGGTCCTGGGACCGAGCCCCACACTGGGCTCTGCATTCAGCAGAGTCTGCTGGTCCTCTCTCTCTGCTCCTCCCACCTCCTCACTCACTCTCATAAATGAAATCTTTAAAAAAAAAAAAAAAACTTAATAAATTAGGCAGTAAGGAGATGAGGACAGCATAACTATTTTAAGAATTTTGCCTATAAAAGGGAAGAGAAAAACAGGATCTCTTTTTTTTTTTTTTTTAATCCCCAGCTGGCAATGTAAAATTCTAAAGGATGACACAGTAGGTAGGAAGAGAGCAGAGTTACAGGGGAGGTGATTAAATCCTTGACAGGGAACAAAAAGGTGGAATTCCTATCAGTTGTAGAAAGATTACCACTTACTTGCAAGACTCTAATATAAGAAGAAAACCTTGGGGCTGGTTTAGTTTTAATTCTCGCTATAAGAAGCAAAGGTTATTTAACATAGTTTATAATTAAAATTAATAGTGAAATTTTGTGTCATACAGTGCTCTTTATTTTTTTAAGGTGAAGATTAGGGTTCCCTCCTTCCCCTACCAGCTTTACTGAGATTTAATAAAGTTTAAGTTACAGTATGATGATCAGATGTACAAATATATTGCAAAATATTACTTCAGTAAGGTTAGTTAACGTATCCATTGCTTCACATTAATTTTTAAATAGTGAGAAAGTTTAATATCTATTCTGTTTGCAGCTTTCAAGTATATGATGCAGTATTGTGAACTATAGTGGCCATGCTGCATATTAGACATCCAGTATTAATTCAACTTATATCCTTTGACTAACATCTTCCCATTTCCCCCACTGCCCTGACCCCCGGCAGCCAGTATTCTACACTGTTTCTGTGAGTAACATTCTACTCTGTAAGTCATATCATGTACTATTTGCCTTTCTCTGTGCCACCTGTTTCACTTAGCATAATACCCTCAAGGTCCATCCATCCATCTCCGTTGCAAATGGTAGGACTTCCTTGTTTCCCCTTTTTCATGGCTGAATAATACTCCATTGTATGTACATACCACATTTTCTTTTTCCATTCATCCATTGGTAGACATTTTGGTTGTTACCATGTCTTGGTTATTGGGAACAGTGCTACAGTGAATATGGGGGTACAGAAATCACTTTGAGATAGTGATTTCATTTCCTTCAAATATATACCCAGAAATTGGAGTGTTTAATCATATGGGCTGCTCTATTTTTAATTTTTTGAAGAACCTCCGCACTGTTTTCCATGGTGGATTAGGTGTTTTTGTTTTGCTTTGTTTTGTTTTTTACTGTTTTATTGAGATATAATTGACCTATTAGCTACTGTACATAGTTAACTGCTCATTTTATAAACTTTGATGTTTGTACCTATCTGTGACATCACTATAGTCAAGATTATCAGTATGGCCATCATTCCCAAAAGTTGTTTCCTCTTGCCACTTTGTAATTTCTCCCTACTCACTCTATGCTGTCTCATTAGGCAACCACTGATCTTCTGTTACTATAAATTTATTTACAGTTTTAAAAAATGATTTGATATAAAGGAATCATGTATTGTGTGTTTTTTCCTTTGAGTTTAATTATTTTAAGAGTCATCCACCTTGTAACTTTAGCAATAGTTCATTCGTCTCTTGCTTGGTATTCCATTGTGGGGTTACAACACAATTGGTTTATTCATTTAGCTTCTATCTACGGGTACTACAACTAAAGCTCCCAAGAATATTGGTGTACAAATTTTTGTGGGGATATGTGCTCTCATTTCTCTTGTGTAAATAACTAGGAGTAGAATGGTTGGGTTATATGGTAGGTGTATGTTTTGCTTTTTTTTTTTTTTTTTAAGGATTTTATTTATTTATTTTGACAGAGAGAAAGACAGCAAGAAGGGAACACAAGCAGGGGGATTGGGGGAGGGAGAAGCAGGCTTCCCCCTGAGCAGCGAGCCCAAGACCCTGGGATCGTGACCCGAACTGAAGGCAGACTTTTAATGACTAAACCACCCAGGCACCCATGTGTGTTTTGCTTTTTAAGAAATTGCCAAACTATTTTCCAAACTGGTGTTACCATTTTATATTCTGAGAAGTATGTATTGTAATACCTACCTCCACATCCTTTCCAACACTTGATATGGCCAGTCTTTTTAATTTTAGCTATTCTAATAGGTGTGTAGTTGTATCTCATGGTTTGAATTTACGTTTCCTAGTGACTAATAATTTTAACCATCTTTTCATGTTTGTCATGCGCACATCTTTGTTCAAATCTTTTGCCCCGTTTTGAGTTGTTTGTTTTCTTATAATTGGTTTGAAAGGTCTTTATATAATCTAGATGCAAGCTCTGTATCAGATACGTGATTTGGAGACATTTTCTCTCAGTCTGTCCTTGCTTGACTTTTTGGTTTCTTATCGGTGTTTTTCGCAGAGCAGAAATTCTTAATTTTTTTTTTTTAAAGAAATTCTTAATTTTGATGAACTCTAGTTTATCAGTTTTTTCTTTTATGGACAGTTTTTGTTGTTGTAAGAAATCTTTGCATAATCCAGAGTCACAAAGATTTTCTCATGTTTTCTTCTAAAAGTTTTATAGTTTTAGGTTTTATATGTAGGTCTGTGATCCATTTTGAGTTAATTTTTATAAATGGCGCAGGAATGAATAACAGCTCATATTTTTGTATATGGAATCCAGTATTGTGTGATACTCAGTGCTGTGTTTTCATCCAGTAGTTTTTTTTTTTAATTATTTATTTATTTGACAGAGAGAGAGATCACAAGTAGGCAGAGAGGCAGGCAGAGAGAGAGGAGGAAGCAGGCTCCCCGCTGAGCAGAGAGCCCGACGTGGGCCTCGATCCCAGGACCTGAGATCATGACCTGAGCCGAAAGCAGAGGCTTTAACCCACTGAGCCACCCAGGCACTCCATCCAGTAGTTTTTGATGGAAGAACTAAAGCAAAGCTGAGTTTAAAAAGGTTAAACCAGGCTGTCAGCTTCCTTTGTGTTATCCCTAACTTGTTAACTTGTACACTTTGCTGGAACTTCTAAAACAGTATCCTGTGATTGAACTTCTTCAACTTCAAATTTCCAGTCTTTATACTTGACCAATGAAATGTTATTTATATTCTTTGGAAACATAACATATACTGTGGATAATTATAGCAAAAGTGTAATGGGTAGCAGAAGATATTGCCAAACCAGGATTCTGGAGGCCAGATGAAATGAACACATGCCATGTGCCCATACAGAGCAGAGTGGTAGGAAATACACAGACGAGTAAGTGAAGCAGGAACTAAAAGAAGTATCTTAGAAGTGCCCGCTACTTTTTGTTTAATCTGCTGGTAGTTTTTTCCCCTTTATTTAAAAAAGGAGATGTAGAGTTAGACACTAGAGTTAATCTTCTAAAAATATACGTATTGTGTATGTGTGACTATGTATATGTATATACATACATACATACACATACACATACTTTAGGATTGGCTCAAAGAGTAGAAAAATAGCACAGGGTATAGATAGTTCATCCTGTAGCATTGTGCAGCCTTATTCAGAAGTAAGAAGAAAAGCCTTGGGGGGGCTGATAGAGCATTTCTTGGTAGGCAGTCATGGGGCATGGACTCTGGAGGCAGATAAATGTGGGTTTCATCCAGCCTTGTTCTACTGCTCACAAACTCAAAGACTATAAGGAAATAATCTTTAGAGCCTCAGTGTTCTTATCTCTAATATAGTAATATTAAGAATTCTTTTAGGTTAATAAGTTCAAATGAAAAATCAGGTACTAGCACCGTACTTAACACATAGTAGGTGTTCCGTGTATGTCTGTCGTTAGGGGCTTGACCTTTGAAGCTTACAGCTCACGGTTGGAAGAACCTGTAAATGGACAGACCAAGAGGAGATTGTTCTTCATCAGGTGTAGCATAGTCATCCGTGATCCCTCCTGACCTCAGCTCCTCATAGAGATTCATTGTGAGGCTATTATTTTCCTTAACATCCATCAACAGACAGAAAATTGGCATATTGGGAAAGTAAGAAATTTGCATGATTGTACAGTGGCTTTACATTACTATCTATCATCTGACTAGGTTTATGAAGGCTTGATATAGATAGTTTAGATCTACCCTGTGTCCCTTTTGCAGGGAAAGGGAATCATAACTTTGGAAGGAAGGGCTTTTCCAAATAGAATCTCGCTCGTAGTATAACCTCTTATAATAGCCTTTTTAAAAGGTGGTTTTAATTATTTTATTTGAGAGAGAGAAAGAGCACAAGTGGGGTATAGAGGGAGAGAGAGAGGGAGCACCGTTTTTTTCTTTTTTAAAAAGATTTTATTTATCTGTTTGAGAGAAAGAGAGCGAGCAAACATGCATGAGCAGAAGAAGAGAGGGAGAAGCAGACTCTGAGCAGGGAGCCCACCTGAGGGCTCAGTCCCAGGCCCCTGGGATCATGACCTGAGCTGAAGGCAGACACCTAACCAACTGAGCCACCCCGGTGCCACAGAGAGAGAATCATAAGCAGGCTCCCCTCCATCTCACAACCCTGTGATCATGACCTGAGCCAAAATTGAGACTCAGATGCTTAACCGACTGAGCCCCCCAGGTGCCCCTAGAGTTCTTTCAGATATTTTGTGTACTGATACTAATTCAGTGTTCATTTCACATGATGTCTTCAGAAACTAGAGATTTAGGTGACCTACCGAAAACTGAGTAACTGTAGACACCAGGGTTTTTTGTTTTTTTTTTTTGTAATTAATTTTTTTTTTTTATTGGCAGAGAAAACCCAAGCAGGGGGAGTGGCAGAGGGAGAGGGAGAAGCAGGCACCCTGCTGAGCAGAGAGTCCAGTGTGGGACTCAGTCCCGGGACCCTGGGATCATGACCTGAGCCAAAGGCCGATGCTTAACCGACTGAGCCACCCGGGTGCCCTGCTCTCCCCCCCCCCCGAGAATTATTTTAGAGATTGTGTGTACGTGTACGCATGTGTGCCCGGGTGGGGGGCAGAGGGAGGTGAGACGAGCCCAAGGTGACTCTGGGCTGAGTGCAGGCCTGAGGCGGGGCTCGATATCACAAGCCTGAGATCGTGACCTGAGCTGAAACCAAGAGTTGGACATTCAACCAGCTGTGCCACCCAGATGCCCTTGCTCTTTTTTAAAAAACCTTTTTATTAATATATTTTTTTTGTTAAATTTCTTGATTTTTTTCCTGAAAGACTTTGTTGGTGGCACTGTTGTAGTTTAACTTCAGTCCCAACTTCCATGAAACAGAAATCAGAGTAAAGTTTTAGAGGGGATGGAGGGAGGCAGGCCAAGGAGGAAACCGTTTGGGCCAGAAAAGAGAAGAGAGTATGTGTGGTGGGCATTCCCGGCAAGGCCGTTCCTGGAGGGGGAGGGGGTTGGCAGAGGGCTGGCATCTGCCACGTGCCAGGGAGGGAAGAAAGATCCGGTGGGGACCGGCAGAGCGGTCCCCCTCCTCCTAGGGCTTCTTGTCTCCAGGGGAAAGCTATTAATAAGGGTCAGGCCCACGTCCACCACCCCTCCCCTGGGTTTGAGTCCCCATTCTGTCCTGCTGGGAAAGTATGTGGTATGTGAGAGATTGGTTTCCTTTGATCCCCTTTCTGTTGTTCTTCCATTTCACAAGATTCTGATGTGATGGGAGGAGGGATAGAACCTACTCTCTTTTTAGTGTTTATTCAAACTGATGATATCACATTCATTTTGATGGTTGTAGTGACATCAGCCAATGACTGGAAAAAAACTATGTAGTCTTTAGTGTGACCTTTCTTTTTGATATCAGATAGGAGCCAGATGAGTGGTGTGGCATGAGTTCATGCAGAGGATATAATAAATACTATTTTCCTTTGTAGCATAAAGTCAGTCTTTATTGTTTTCTTGTAAGTATTAACA
This sequence comes from Spilogale gracilis, assembly GCA_004023965.1. NCBI lineage: Eukaryota > Metazoa > Chordata > Mammalia > Carnivora > Mephitidae > Spilogale > Spilogale gracilis. The sequence goes on along the minus strand of PITA01002609.1, from coordinate 18,177 downwards.
ACATATAAACACAATCATATATGGATTTTAAAACAATTACATTAGCATATATTTAGTAATTAATAGATGTTATTGTGCAAAGTTGTGGTTCTTTCTCATTTTTAGATGAAGTGTGTTAACCTTATGTTATTATATTTAATAGAAGTCCATAGGTTATTAAAAAGATAAAAAATTAATGATAAAATGACTTCAAATTATAAAGTAGCTCAAGTCTATTCTGATGAAACAGCTTCACTTAAGTCTGAGGTTTTGGGGTCAGCTTTTCAGTTATAAAGTTTATCTTATTTTCTAGTAAAATCTCTAAGTATTTACAAGACTGTTATACAGAAAGAAATGGTCAACCTCATTTCTGTGCGTATATGATTGCCGATTATTTGAAAGCTGTTGCCCATGTAGAATTATTTTGCCAATTCTGTGTTCACCTTACATTAGGAAGAACACAGTGTTTTTAAGCAAAACACTTACTGGAATTAAAACAACTCCAGACTCAGTTGTTTTTATTGATATTTTTCAGATTTTACTGCAATTCTGTGTAGTTGACCTGAGTTTAAAATGTAAGGTAGGAAGGCATACTTTCCATCTACCAAAGTGAGAATCTTAATATCATTTTGAAGGAAACACTTCTGTTTTAAGAAGGTGAATGGTAGTGATAAATAATCAAATCCACATTTTATTAAAACAAGTGGTGCCTCTTCATTGCTTTTTAAGAACAGATAAAGATGAGATACGTTTAGAGCATACCTTCTAAGAATTTTTATTATCCCAAAACCTTTTATTCATGCTAAGTGTGACTATATTTGAATAATTGCTTTACTTTTGTAATTTAGAAAAACCTCTTCCACAAATGCAGCTGTCCTCAGAGAATTATTTAATCAAGAGATTTATCCAATTTTATTGTTACTCACACAACAAAATATTTAATGAGTAGCCATTATATTCCAGACTGTTCTCATTGTAATGAGTCCAATGATACACAAAACAAAGCCCTCACTTTCATGTTCTAGAGACAAGTACTAATATACAAATAAATATGTAAAAGAATGTCAGTTTGTGATAAATGCCGTAAAGGAAAATCTAGGCGCGCCTGGGTAGCACAGTCCTTTAAGTGGCTGACACTTGATTTCAGCTCAGGACATGGGCCTCAGGGTCATGAGATCAAGCCCTACGTTGGGCCCTGCCCTCAGCGGGGAGTTTGCTTGAAATTCTCTCTCTCCCTCTGCCCCTGCTTGTGTGTGTGCTCTCTCCCTCTCTCAAATAAAATATTAAAAAAAAAATCAGAGTAAGAGGACAGAGAGTAATTTTATTATTTTTTTTTAAAGATTTTATTTATTTGACAGAAACACAGCTAGAGAGGGAACACAAGCAGGGGGAGTGGGAGAAGCAGGCTTCCCGCTGAGCAGGGAGCCTGATGCGGGGCTCGATCCCACGACTCCATGACCATGACCCAAGCCGAAGGCAGACACTTAAGGACTGAGCTACCCAGGCGCCCCCAAAGAGCAGCTTTAAATGAACATCGAGAAAGTACTTTTTTCCCAGGTTGAAGCATATAAAATCTTTGGTTTGTATTTTTAGATTTCGGCTTTTGACCATTTCTGTTATTGTTGGACATTACTTAGAGAACTTAAAAACTCATTGTACGTATTTTATATACTAACCAAAAAATTTAGCCTCAACTAGTGAATTTAGCATTTATAAATGGAAGTGTCTATGGAGGAATAAAATCTTCAGTTAACCACTCCTTTACTTTGCGTAGTGAAGTCTGCGGCTCGTGAAGTCTGTCATTCTGGAGTGGCCTCGGCTTGCGGCAGCCCCTGGGGAGCCTGCTGATACAGCACCGAGTAACAGATTATTATTCAGCTGTAGAATTTTTATGCTTAGGCATTTTCTTACATCTTCCTCTCTCAGTCCGTTGAAATCTTGTATTTTTGCCAAATAAAACAAATCCCATACTAATAAAAAGCTATAAATAAACAGTAGGAGCATGAGTCAGAGCCAGCATCGGCCTTATTCCTTGTGTGCACCTCTCGAGAGCTCCCAGGATGTTCACTTTGCCTGAGCACACAGTCCCGCACAACTCCTGTTCTATGGAGCAGCTCCGCTGACTGAAGGGAGGGCGATTTCGTAGACCTGAGCAATACGGCCACTCTCCCGGAATTCTGGCTCTTATCACAGTCAGAGGCAAAATGCCAAATCTTGCTTGCTGTTGGTGGGAAAAAGAAATCTGTTTCCCACCTTTCCTGTATAAATCCCCAAAGAATTCAGTCCAAAAGACTGCTGTGAGGTCCCCAAAAGGGATTTTGAACGCTGTAAGCACAGTTTAGCAACTTTCCCGGGGGAGAGGGGAGGGAGAGAGTAAGATAAGTGGCTTGAGCGTCCCATCTCTTCTGCTAGTCAGGTCCTGTGTGATAAATTTCATCCTATTTTGCTTCATTCATTCATTCATTCATTCAGTGTTCAGTGAACACTTGCTACTCCCAGACCTGTGCTACCACATACTGCATAAAAATGAGTCAGCCCAAATCCTTGCCCTCCAAAGTTTATTATGGTGGAGAAAAGTGACTTGTCAGTTTAAAATTACAGCACTGTGGTAGGAACTGTCAGAGAGATACACCTGCAGAATACTCTAAGATTACACATAAAGCTACTACTATTTATAAAGCATTTACTATCCTAGCTGTTTTCTGTAAGTTGTTCCATTTAATCCCCTCAGCAGCTTTATGAGGTAGATATTATTGCCCTGTGTCACTTGTGCCGGGAACACTAACGTCACCTAGGAAGGAGAAGGTGGTTCCAGGGAAGGTTTTTTCATAAACACCCCTCGAGTTGATTATAGAAGGATGACTGAGTAGGATGGAGACTGGGAGGAAGACGAGGCAATGTGGCATCCCACCCAGAGAGAGGTGAGGACATTTAAGCAGAGGACGTGAGAGAGAACCCATTGGGAGATGCAGACCAGGTTCTGGGAAATGAAAGACGGCAGGATCCAGCCATGAAGGCACTTATAGGCCATGCTTAAGAAATTTGGTCCTTACCATGTGGAACATGGAGTCTGGTCGGACATGCATTTCAGGAAGAGACCTATAATTGTTTGCACAGGGTGTTAGAAGAGTGTAGTTTTCAAAGAAGTGATTTCTTTTAAAGGAAGAAGTTCCTCAGTGTTATTATTAGGCATTGTTTAAGCAGCTACAAACACTGAACTAAGTTCTGAAAACATCTTACACTTGTAGATTTACATCTATAGAAACCAAAGTAATTGTGGGCGCCTGATGGTTCAGTCGGTTAAGTGTCTGCCTTCTGCTCAGGTCATGAACTCAGGGTCCTGGGATGGAGCCCTGCTACCTGCTGAACGGGGAGTCTGCTCCTCCCTCTCCTTGTTCCTCTGCCTCCCCCTGCTCATGCTTGCTCTCTCAAATAAATTAAAAAAAAAACAACTGTAAAAAAACCAAAATAATTGGTAACTTAAATATAAATAAAATTACAAAGATAATAAAATCGGCAACATGAATTTATGTAAAAGGATCATGTTTTTGAGAAAGTCACTACTGACACATGAAGGTGACGCTGGCTGTCGCGGTGCAGGGTCTTTCACTGTTTCTTAAACGTTTCCTTACCGTCGCAGACTCTCCGAGAACCTAATTCTCCCTCCAGATCGCTCTCTTTGGAGAGGAGGGGAAAAGGGATAACCATACCTCATAGCCTCCCCTTTCTCTGGTCAGTTAAAGTAGTGGTACTCGGTGGCTTCATAATCATAAAAGAATATAATTATGGGCCCCGAAATTGCACGGCAGTTCTAATATGAGCCCAGAATGTACTTAAATCAATTCTTTTGTCACCAGAGTGAATTCACAGAAATCATTACCGGGAACTGATGGACTCCAGTATGAGAAATGCAGACCCAGAGGATTCATTGTTCATCCAGAACAGGGATTTTGTAAAGAGGGAAGCCATGAGTGGCTTTGGTAGAGAGGCATTGGCCAAAGCGTTTTAACAAGTCAAGAATCTAGGACCCAGAGGTCACTAGATTTTCGTTAATCAGTGATCTTACAGATCCTTGATAGTAGACATCATTGTTAACAAACTGTACCAGTTAAGTCATTTGTTAAGATAAAGTCATGTGAACTTGATGAAGACTTAGAGGGGTTCAGCTGAACGATGTACTTTTCAGCCGCAGTGGTGGTAACTGTGCTTTCTTCTCTGGTGCCCCGTGATATGGCCTCTAAATACCGAGGACCTCAGAAATTCAAGCCAGTTCTTTTTAATTACTTATATCCAGCTCTGCAATACAGTGAGTCATCACTGATCTGTAACAAGACAGTGAACAGGAAAGTTAGATCTTGGTTTGTTTGTATAGGATGCACAGTTCTCCATTTCAGAGGGCGAAGGGAGATTTTGCAGTGCCGACGAGGAGATGCTGCCCCAGTAATAGCAGGCAGTGACCGAGCAGGGACCGTGTTCCAGGCACTGTGCTGAACTCTACGCAGGGTCACTAACTTCATCCTCAGAACAGCGTTCATGAGATCACTGTTATTACATTCCTCATTTTATAGGTGAAGAAAAGGAAGCACGGGGAGGTTAAATAACTGAGCTGTGTGCCGTGGCTAGTAAGTAGCACAGCTGGGATTTGAACCCGGCGGGGCCACCGCACAGCCTTAGCCACACGCTGTAGTGGCGCTTGTCTTCATGTGAGGCGTGCACAGGTCAGATCCCGACAGTGGTTCTCTGGACGCTGAATTGGCAGCGACCACTGACCCGAGGGCTCGGCAGCAAGTGGCCTGCAGCTGTCTAGATGGAAGAATGAAGGAAGGGGGCGTGAGGTACTTGCCCACGTGAGAAAGTGACTCCGGCAGGGTTCCCCTGAGTGCATTGTGAAACTAAGCCTTTTAAGCTCACTGGGGGGTGTTGCTGAGTTGTGAGTGAAGCCCTTTGGCCTAGATAACTTAAAATCCTTTGCAACCTGGAAGATGAGGGATTTCATAAACATAAGGGGGTAAATATTACTACTCATCGGAATGTTAATCTAGGTTTAACCCCATTGATTGTATTTCTCCTGACTTATTGACAGAGATCAGCGGGGAAATAAATATCTTGAAGGATTAAATTCGAATCTGTATCCTCAGGTAGACTTGTATCCAAGAGTTGACACAGCAACAGGTGCTCAGAATAATTCTACAAATGGAACTCATACATAAGACCATAGAAACCTTTCGTCAGGGGCATAGTTTCAGAGTTGGAGATTAGTTAAAGGATAAACCGATCCACAGGTTTGTAGGTATTCCTCAAGTTAAAGTGGTGTGTCATACTGGCATCCGGGCATGCTGAACCCCGCTGGACCGTGCAGAAGGGAGAAACCCACCCCAAGAGACCACACTCCGCACAGCTGTTCCCAGTCTTCCTCCACCTGTCAGCACGCAGTGTTAATTTCATGGGCTGAATCAAAGCACGCAAATGCATTAAATAATTTTAAGAAACAACTGCTGATTGCTGGTGGTCAGTGGTGAAAGAAAAAATAGGAGCTGTCATTTCCCTACCAGCTGGTGCTCTAATTGACGAGGACAAGAAACATATTATGAATAAATAAAATTCTTATATCACACTAGAAAAAAGAGCGGCTGAGCCCCCCCAAAGGATTTTATATCCTATTATCAAACAGTGAAAGAAAATAATCTCATTTAAATGGCTGCATTAGTCAGTGTCATAAATAGAAAGTAAGTCCCCACTTCCTTAAAAGAGCAGCTAGAAATATTTTCTCTTTGAAAATGGAGTAGTTATATATTTTATAAATCATATATAATGTTGAGGATGTTTTTCATATTAAAGAGAATTTCTATAGCAGCCGCCTTGTAATCTTTTATAGCTAAAGTTATGAAGAAAATCAACATATGGGAAAACTGGCTATGTTTCAAGATTTGATTTCCTTTTTTGTTTGATTATCCTGTCTGAATCCCCGTAACTTGAATGTAAATTTGCATGTATAAAAATGTATGTATATCATACCAAGTCATCTCTTAGAAGTTTAATATAAGTATAAATAGAAATTCTTTCTCTAACCCCCCAAAATTAATGTAGAAATCTGCCTTTTCTCATCTCTCCACATCCAAAACTATCACCATGTGCTGTAATCATACTTTGTAAAACTCTCTAGTCTTCTCTCCAGCCCCATTGCCGTAACTCTGAATGACGCATGCTTTACCATTTGTGTTAAATCAGCAGGCCCTCTTATATTCTTTTCGTCATATCCAGCTCCCCATTGAAGTCATCCATCTGTGGGGGTCTCCCTCCCTCCTACCTCCGCCTGAATCCCTTCATTGGCTTTTATTAAATCCAGCTTCCTTATCATGGCAAAGAGGCCCCTGCCTCCATGAGCTGGTCCTTGCTTACTTTTCCTGCCTCGGTTGCTGCCACTTTCCCAGATACCTTAAGATCCAATTTAACAGTAATTCCCCAGTAGACCCTCCCCCCACCCGCCCATAGAGCCACAATACATGTATAACTTTATCCAAACACATATCTTTGAAAATATAATTCCTTCCACCACATCCTTCTTTGTCACATTCCAAGACATGCCCTGATCAGAGAAATTTCAGCCCCTTCATTGGGGCTGAACACAGTTGACTTGAATACAACTTAAATTGCTGGTTTGTTAGTATGTGTATCTATGTGTTGGTGAAGCTTTGATGCTCTCCCCTGTTCCAGCCTCAGAACTGAAGGATTTATTTTCCAGCTGCTAGAAGTCCTGCCAAACAGGCGTCTTCAGGAATTGCCTTGTCCCCAACTCAGGACAATTGGGAAGGGGCTTTCCTGGTTTCTTGTGAGATTGCATCAGTGCCTAACTTCTCCCTCTGTTACCCCTCTTCCTTTTCACGGGTCCTTTCTCAAGAACACTCCCTGATAAACCTCCTATAAGCAATCTTTATCTGCTTGCTGGGGAGACCAACCTGTAACACGTTTGTCTTGTTGATACTTTCTTTTTTGTTCTAGATCTTGTGAAGTTATGGTTTGCTAGAAGCTTACTAATTCAAGGTCATTTCCTCAGACTTGTACTGAGCGCCTGCTCCATGCCAGGCCTTGTGCCACAAGCTATGGCAAGAAATTAAGGCTTGACCTATGTCCTGGAGGAGTTTACAGTCCAATTGAGGTGACAGTTACATTCAGAACTACACTATAGCATCTCTAGAATAACCCTTTTTTGAACTAAACAAATAATTCAAGTATAAAATCAAAGGCTTACAGTGTGGTGTTGCAAAGAACAAAAGGAAGGTATCTCATGGAAATGAAAACAAACAAATGGAGTGAAATTTTAGGCAGCTATAGAATTTTTCTTTATGATTCTGGAAGCCTTTGAGGGAAAAGGTAGTTTTTTCACTTTTTATTTTTATTTTTTTAAGATTTTATTCATTTATTTGACAGAGAGAGTCACAGCAAAAGAGGGAACACAAGCAGGGGGAGTGGGAGAGGGAGAAGCAGGCTTCCTGCTGATCAGGGAGCCCGATGGGCGACTTAATCCTAGGACCCCCGGATCATGATCTGGGCCGAAGGCAGACGCTTAACAACTGAGCCACCCAGGCGCCCCTCACTTTTTATTTTGAGTAAGTTCAGGTTTCAGAAAAGTTACAGTACTGAACTCCCATACACCTTTATACAGAGTCATCAATTTTTAACATTTCTCTATGTGTTTTAACATTCTTTCTCTATATACATATATATGCACGCTGTTCTTGCAAAAACATATATCATGTCACTTTATCCCTTAATACTGTAGTGTGTATTAAAAAAACACCATGGTTATTCACTTCTGTAACTACAATATAGTTATCAAATTCAGGATATTTGATACTTTAATCTTGTAGTCCAGATTCAGATTATTAGTTATCCCAAAGAAGATGAGCTTTAAGAATTCTAGAACTTAACATTTGTAACTCAAAGTAAAAATTGTATGAAGCAAGCCATAGAAGAGCTCCGAACTTTACCAACTTGATTAAAGTACCGTGGTGAAGGGGTAACCACTTCAGACTTTGTAAGGGGAAAGCATGGATACACCCAAGTTACCAGTAAGGTGTAACTTGCGGCTCTCCAGAAGTGAGCCTCACTCTGGAAAGCTCATTTCTCGAGGTGCCTTTCAGAAGGGACTGTGGGTCCAGAATCCAGGGATCATGGGTTTCCTTGAGCTCCTTTGTAAAGTACATCGACTTGTTGTTTGGTCTTCACGGTGCTTAAGTTTAACGAAGTTCTTTGGAGCCATCAGTCCTGCGCAGGCTTCCGGTGCGGAGGCCTGGAGGTCGGGTAGGGGCCAGGGGCTCTTGCGGGGACCTATCCCCACACACGTGACCCAGGAAGCAGGGGTGCCTGGCTGGGGCGTCGCTGGGAGGACAAGCTCCGCGTGCTGCTCCCTTCTCCCCCCGCCCTGCACGGGCCCCAGGACTCCGCGACGTCATTTCCGCGGTGGCTGGGCGTGGTCTGTTGGGAGTTGGCGGCGGCCGCGGCGGCATCGGCAACAGCAGCCGCCCAAGGCCCGTCTGGGCCTGCGGCGGGGAGACCCGGGTGGTGCCCGCCCCGACACTCGACGCCGGTGGACGGCATGGCTTCCCCGCTGAAGCTGGAGCAGGACGTGCAGGGGAAAGTGGATTCATTTCGAGCCCGCATCGCGCAGGAGGCCGAGGATCTGGTGTCCACCTTCTTCCCGCAGAAGCTGTCGGAGCTGGATAGTCGGGTCCAGGAGCTGCGCCTGCAAGACCTGTCCAGAATCCGTTCGGTGCCCACCGTGGAGCCGCCTGCCGTGCCCAACACTGCGGGGGACGGGCCCAACCGGGACCCGCCGCCTCTGCAGGCCCAGCCGTCGCTCAAGGTGCCTGCACTGCCAGGGGGCGAGGGACAGCTGCTGCGGAGCAACCAGCATCTGGTGGAGCTGATTGAGCGGGTAAAGCCCGAGATCGAGCTGCTGAGAGAGAAATGCAACACGGTGCGGATGTGGGTGCAGCTGCTCATCCCGAAGGTGGAGGACGGCAACAACTTCGGCGTGTCCATCCAAGAGGACACCGTGGACCAGCTGTGGACCGTGGAGAGCACCGCAGCCTCCTACCTGCGCCGCTTCTCCACCTACTACAACACCAGGGCCAAGTTGGTGTCCAAGATAGTGAAGTACCCGCAGGTGGAGGACTACCGCCGCACCGTAGCCGAGGTAGACGAAAACGAGTATCTGAGCGTGCGCCAGATCCTGCTGCACGTGCGGAACCAGTATGCCACCTTGCACGACGTGATCCTCAAAAACATCGAGAAGATCAAAACCCCTCGGAGCACCAACACTGACAACCTCTACTGAGGACCTTTCTCCACCCCTCTTTGTTTCAGGAGGTGGCCGAGCTGAGTAGGCAGCCAAAAGGGGTTATAAACGACTCTTCAGGTGACGAAGCGACTGGAAATGTGCATTATGTTTAGTGACAATTTCATACGGCTTTATCCGCACACTCAGGAATTTTGGTGTAGTTATTATTTGCTAATTTTCTTTTGCTGAGAGCATGGGGACAAACCATGGTAGGGTTGGCCAAGGAGAAGGACTGCTATTTTTAAAAAGCAGTTTTGTAGGTGGATGTTGGCCAAGATTTCTTTTTTTTACGGCATTGGTGACATTGAATGGTTGCACGGGTTACTCAGAGAAAAACCTAAAGTTCAAAAGAAAGTTAAATGAAGACTTTCCTAAGGTTCTGCTGTATGTTACTTTGTTCAAACCTCGGAAATGCTCCTTTTGCCACCGTCATTTGTTTTTTTTGCAAGGAAAGGGGTTTAAAGGGATGTGCTTAGGTCATTGTATGTCTCCAGTTGGTGGATTGAAATAAAACTTGGTTTAAACATTTTATGATGTACTAAGTGTTCTTATCTGAACTGTAATCTTCAGCGGTGTAGGATTTCTGTCCTCATTTGGACTCATAACCTTGATATTTTTCAGCTCTGATGTGTAAGAGAAATGAGCATATTAAGAGTAACAGATCTTCATTGTTCTAAAGAAATGGACAGCCGTGCCTCCTTTGGAACGAAGAGGAATCTATGAAAACTGCGTCCTTACACAACATTCTTCCATCTCCACATCTTCCGGTTTCCTTTCACACAGCTTAGAATTTCTTCTGTGTATTCATTTATCTCTTAAGTTCCTGCTAAATCCTTTGAGCTTTGCATCACATTTGCTTTTTTTTTTCTCCTCAGTTAAATTTCATCTCCCTTCCCCTTTGTCTCTTGAGATGTTTCGTATGGCCTCGCATTCGAATTTCTGTTTCACATTATATGAATTATTTAAAGCTAAAGACTCCAAAATGTGACTTTGAGTTTTTTTCCTCCTGCTTTTGCTGCCTGGTTGAGAGGAAACCATTATCTTTTCAGCGATGGTCTATACTGTCGATACTTTTCAGTTCCAGCATTTCCAAATTTCAGTTGCAGGTAAAGTGAATTATTACACTCTGTGTCACCTCATGTATTAGAGGGAATTTCTTGCTTCTGATATAATGAATCCTTTGTCCATCATGGCTTTTGTTCAGAATTTTATGTTCTCTGATAATAAGTATACTTTAGTCAGCTTAAGTATGTCTATTCAAAACAACTTTTTTTAGTATTATTCAAGGATCTTCCTCACTCAGACACCACATGTGGAAGTTATGTAATAACACAGTTGGAAAAAGCACGAGTGGGACTTCTTTTTGATACCATTTTATATATAGGAATGAGATTATTTCTTGCACAATGGATAGCTTCATCTCTTTTTCCCATTTAACTCAAAACTTGTGCCCTGAATCTTCTTATTTTTGAAACTATACACATACATAAGTATGACCTTAATCTTTTAAAATATTGCATTGTAATACTTAGGAGTTTTTGGTGGGAAAATTATGAGGGATTAAATTTATTTTTTTGTGAGATGAAAATGTATTTCCCATTGAAATTTCTTGTCTCGGGATGCCTGGGTGGCTCAGTTGGTTAGCCGTCTGCCTTCGGCACAGGTCATGATCCTAGGGTCCTGGGATCAAGCCCCACATTGGGCTCCCTGCTCAGTGGGGAGTCTGCTTCTCCCTTTCCCTCTGTCTACTGCTCCCCCTGCATGGATGTGCTCTCTCTCTCTCTTTCTCTGGCAAATGAATAAATAAAATCTTTAAAAAAATAAAAATGAAATGTCTACATAAGGTCCTCTGGAACGAGGTGACCATATAAGAGAATGCAGTATCTCTTTTAAAACTTATTTATAATTCTACCTCTTTTCCTTTTTTTAATAGTATCTTTGTAAGGATATAGTTTTTGCTACAAATGCAGTCACCTTCTGAACTTGCTTCTGGATAAGGTCAAAACATGAATAATTTCATCTCTTCTTTCCCCATGTAATGAGTGAAATCACTGCTGAAACGGAAGCAGTAGTTCCTCTTCAGGTGTGTTTTGGTTTCCAAGGGCAAAACCCGGCGTGAACCTTTATGTGTCCCCTTTACTGTACATGCTGTCACAAACACATTTCCTATTTATCGGCAAGAATTGTTTAAAATGTAGGCAGAGATGTTTTTCTTTGCATGTTTTTTAGACAAGATGTATTTCCGAGTTTGACCTACACCACATTATTTGTGCTGGGTACATTTTTGTTTTCCCGAGGTGGTCGGGTACCCATCAGGCTTTCCTGAGGTTGGCGTCATCCTCTGTCTAGGAAGTATCTGATGATTCCGGGCATTTCTTCTGCTTTTATTCTCCTTAGGTGTTTCACTTGAAGGAGTTGAAAAGACAGTTCTCCAAAACTGGAAAGTGAGTTAGAGACATAAAATTCTGTTGCAATCTCCTTTGCTTTTTAAATTTTATTTATATAGTTTTATCTGGAAAATGCACTTTGGGCCTGTTCTTACAGAAATGGAGATGAACATTCTTCTATTCTAACCTGTAGGTTTGTAACCTGGTTTAGTAGAAACTTTATTTTCAAAGTAAACTAAAAAGTGATATCGAGGTAAAACAAGTTTATTCTTTTCACTGAACTTCTGAAAAGACTGTCTTTCCAGTTTGATTTTAAACAGCAGTAGCAACAACAACAAAAGATAGGAATTGAAAAACCTCTGTTTGCATTTGACATTTCCCCTCGAGAGTTCTCTTCTTTTCCCCTGTAAGGTGTTATATCTGAGTCACAGAGTGCCAGGAACCCTACATCAATCATACAATTTGGCAGGCATTTAATTGCACACAATTTTGTAATGGACAGTGTAAGGGAAGTCCAAACTTGCTTAGTCTTCAAGCATAGTTAATCTTCTAAGGTTTAAGATATCTGTTCGATGCATGATAATAACTATCATCTTCTGCTTGCTTCTTTCACTCTGGAGCTGACAAACCCATGCCCCCCTGGCATGCCTTTTACTAAGAAAATCTGCTGGTCTTTTGTAGGTAAGGGCCTTTGGTATTTGCATTTTCCTCCTGTTCTAACAATGTATCAAACCAAATTGGAGCTGGAATGCTTTTATAAAGTCTCTTCTGCAAATATTAGGCCCTTTGTGATTTTCTCCTTCTTGCAAAGGATTGGCTCTTAAAATAATAGACTTATTTTAAAAGCTGGTATAAAAACATAGTTTCTGATACATATTATTTGCCTATTTTTAGTACTTACCTTTCCATTTTTGTTCCTGTTAAAAAGACCACTGAATTGAGAGATAGTGTTCTGATGTTTTATTATTAAAAACTTGGGGATTAAATAATTCTAGTTTTAAATTCCTTTCGTAATTTGTGAAAACTACTAACTCAAATTTGATTGGAAACTTGGAAATTGGTAGATCTGGCTTATAGAAATGAGTGAAAATACCTTTCTTAAATCACATAAGTGAGGTAGAAGAGGCTTAATTTTAAAATTCTTAAACTTTGGAGCTTAGGGTTTTTTAAAAAAATTAGTGAATTGTTTTATATATTCCTGGGTTGTTAGAGGCAACAATTTTTATAGTTTTTAATGAAGTTTTCATATGTCTACAGAATTCTTACCAAATGGCCTTAACTATTAAGAGATAACTGTGTGATCAGTTTTAAAGTTTAAAAGAACTATCTTAACCTTCAGAAATTTGGAAAAATAACAGAGAAATTACCCATAACCCTCTAGGTCAAAATTACTGAAATGTCTGTGTGGGTTTCATTTATTTTAAAGAATACATAAGTGTTTTTAAATCATTGCAAATTCATTATGCATGTTTCTGATAAGGATAAGCATTCTATTTAAACCCAGTCTTACCAATTATAATTTCATTTGATACCCTAGATTCAGATAGCCGTAGATAAACCCCTTTTCATTCTGTTTTTCAAGGATCCTTATGGCTTTGTCTTGTAAGCGTGAGAATATTTGTTTAAGTCAGGGATTTTGACTAGAGTGTGGAAAATAGAGATCTGGTAGCCAGGAGGACACGTGCCTAGATGACTGGGAGAATGTCTAGGTTTTAGATGAGGATTTTACTGTGCTCTTGGTTTGGGGCTCCAAATGGTATTAGCGATGTAGCGGTAATAATTTGATTATTTAGTGCTTATCCCCCTCCAAGAAAAGCGTATTAATTACCTGTTTAAAATATGCACGAGAAAGCAGTTACATTATGTTATACTGATTAGATGAGTTATTCCTGCGAGTTATTTCTGCTTGCGTGGTTTGTTATGAGTAGGAGGGAATCCTACTTCCTCTGTCAACATTTAAACATTTCTGAAAGATCCTATTGTGCACTGACATCAAGGCATTTTTTAGAAATTACTGATCTTTTTGAAGAAAACAAAGGCCTCAGTCAGTTAAGAAACAGGTGCTGGACCACCCTTGTTCTCTACATTGAACACTACACCGCTAAGGCTCGAGTGCCTGCCCCCCTGGAACTGAAATTATCCCTGGGAAACAATATACATTTAGAAGTTTGAAGACTTATCTTTTCATCAACAATAATAGGTGCTTTATATTAGATGACCATACATTTGTCTGTTGTTTTCTTTATTGTGCTAAGTCTCTTTTTTTAAAGATTTTATTTATTTAAGAGAAAGCACACACCAGCAGGGGGAGGGGCAGAGGACAAGCCGACTTCACGCTGAGCATGGAGCCCAGTACGGGCTTGAGCTCCCAACCCTGAGATCGTGACCTGAGCCGAAATCAAGAGTCGGTCACTGGTCAGTTGGTTGCTTAACCAACTTAAGCAACCACCCAGGGGCCCCCTATTGTGCGAAAACTTTAAGTTCCTAAGGGTCAGCTAGCAGAATTTTATCAGTGGAGCTTAGTGAGCCCCTTCATTCACATTAAAAATGTCTTGCTAGTAAGCCAGATTTAATGAATTCTCTCACATAGAGAATGTCAAGTGTTATTGTTACTCATTCATGAAAAGCTAGCAGGCACTGATGAACAGGAGGTGACTCTACAATCACAAGTTCCTTTCGTGATTTGACTAATTTGTTTTAATCTTTGCTATTTAAGGTCTCTTTTCCAAAGTTTTGCAACCTTACGTTGGAAACGATAACATTTGCTTCAAGTACTATTGCTTTCGAAGTGTGAAGCATTTTGAAATTGTTGAATATAATTTTCAATTTAAATTTTTTGAGACTCAGAGATGTACTCTTGCCCTCTTAATTTTACAGATGGAGAAATTAAGACCCAGAGAGTTACATATTTTTACTTAAAGATTGTGTAAAGAACATTTTTGTAAATCTCTAAACTTATGTTAAATGTAATTTAGTTATCAAAATAATGCTTACTAACCAAAACCCAGGAGTCTCAGTAGCTCCGTCCCATATCCTCCTGAGGAGGAGTTATTCTATGCCATCGGGAATGCCTTTTGTGTTAGAGGATGGTGCTATTAGAGCTTTTGGGGACAGACCACGAGAAGCATATTTTAAGAGTTTGTTTCTTCACTTTTTAAGCGGATGGATTTAAAGCTTCCTACTGACCAACTCCACCACCCCTGTCTTTACCACCAAAGGATTGTTGAGTGGCGTTGTTGGTGTTAGGGCTGCTTTTCCTAATAAGCTACAGAAGAAAGAGGGGAAGGCAGAAGAGCTGTAGAGTTCCATTGGGGAGAAAGCCCGAAAGGGCCATTTCCCAAAAGAAGTTCATCCTCTAGCTCTGCACTCTATTCAGTAAGGTAGATAGTAGTCTTCAGATGTAACTGTCATTGAGAAGGGCTAAAAGTGTAAAAGGCACATGAGAGTTTGAAGCCTTAGTATAAAGAAAAAGTAAAATATCTCAATTTTTCCATCAAGTACATGTTAAATGGTAATATTCTGGCTGTACTGGGTTCTATAGATTGTTAAAATTTCACATATTTATTTCTACTTTTTTAAAAAAGGATTTTATTTATTTGACACAGAGAGAGATCACAAGTAGGCAGAGAGGCAGGCAGAGAGAGAGGAGGAAGCAGGCTCCCTGTGGAGCAGAGAGTGCCAGAACCCTGAGATCATGACCTGAGCCAAAGGCAGAGGCTTAACCCACTGAGCCACCCAGGCGCCCTTCTTTCTACTTTTTAATTGTATACTAGAAACTTTGAAGTTACTTACATATATAAAGTTGGACAGTTACTGCATGAGAGGTGAGATTTCTAAGGCAATTGGGATGAGCCTTAAAGCTGAAACAGAACTTTTGACAGTGGTATATTATGGGGACATGGTATTTCATTAAGTGTGGACTTTGTGATTTTTAGTAAAATTTTTATTAGTTTGCCGTCCAGTTCACATTGTACAATTCAGGAAAAGCCACTCAGGGAGAGGCTAAACTTTGTGAACCAAGCCTCTTCGGATTCCAGCTTGATCTTGGAACTTAGAATGCCTGAAGGAGTGGGTGCCCAGAATGCCCCAGAAGCGTGCCTTCTAAATAGCATGTCTGCTGCCCAGACTTTGGGGGAAATCCTGGAGTACTAGTAATCTGTATGCTACTTCCGGGCAGCTCTGTAGGCATTAGAAACCAAATAGATGGTAAGTTTGGCATCGTATTATAAAAATGGAAACACCTGTAGACTGTTTCTGTGTGGATGAAAGAACAGACCCCTAGTGCCTCCAGATGCCGGGAGGCGACGTCAGGCGGTCCCCCAAGGAGCGGCCTTTGAACACTCAGATCTCCATAGTTCCATTGAATTCCCATAATAATGTTTCTTTATTATTTTTATGTCTATGTATGATCTTTCTTCTTTTTAAAGATTTTATTTATTTATTTAGAGAGAGAGAGAGATCACAAGTAGGCAGAGAGGCAGGCAGAGAGAGAGAGGAGGAAGCAGGCTCCCCGCCGAGCAGAGAGCCCGATGCGGCCTCGATCCCAGGACCCTGAGATCATGACCTGAGCCGAAGGCGGAGGCTTTAACCCACTGAGCCCCTCAGGCGCCCTATGTATAATCTTTCTATGCAAGTTCCTTGAGAATAGTGAGTTTCTTCTTTACTCTTTCCGGGGTTTGCCTACAGTGAAGTTCTAAAGTGTTTTAAATTAAATTGAACTAAACCAAAACTAGGTCAAACTGCTGAAAATTGTTTCTCCCTTTTCTCCTAAGACATACAGTGAATAAGGGAGGCACTTTGCTACAATTGAACACGGATGTGGATGTGTTCCCCAGAAGTATGTGGCAACAGACTTAGCTGCGAGACACCTAAAAATCGGGTTCAGAAGTAAATGAAGGCCGGTTGCTGGCTTCTAATTAAACCTTTTCATGTCACAATAATATGAATGTTTTTAAAGTACTCCTGGCAGCTCTCCTCCGATACTCCCAGTAATTTCATTAAGCCTGCTCACCCGGCAACAGCTGCCCAGTTATTCCAAACATCTGCAGAGTCCCCACTGAAAACAACTCTCTCACCCCATTAACAACACCGTAATTCCCGATTGCTTTTCTAGCCACGTGTTGTGGCGAAATAAGTCTAGTCTATCAAAGAGGAAAGGGTCCTGAAAATCGTTTCTCAGCACTGATTCTCTGTGCTCATGCACGTAACACTTTCCCTTCCAGGTTTCTGTACTTAAAGGCTAAATAGTTTCTTTAGTTCCTGAATATTAATATACTTTGTTAAATAGTTAAGAAGGAATTCTCTTAGATTTTATTAAGTTTTATTTGCTAATAAATCTAAAGACTTAAAGCATTTTGCACAAATATATCTCGGGATAGAGATTATAAATGAAAAATGGAATGTTTGCATCCCTTTTAAAAAAATGAAAATTGTATCAAAAGTATGTTGTTTCGGGGCGCCTGGGTGGCTCAGTTGGTTAAGCGACTGCCTTCGGCTCAGCTCACGATCCCGGAGACCCGGGATCGAGTCCTACATCGGGCTCCCTGTTCGGCGGGACGCCTGCTTCTCCCTCTCTCACTCCCCCTGCTTGTGTTCCCCTTCTGGCTGTGTTTCTCTCTGTCAAATAAATAAAATCTTTAAAAAAAAAAAAAAGTATATTGTTTCAGGAGACTTTGTGTTTAGGATATTCATGTAAAACTTGGGAGCAAGCTTTTCATTTTGGTCAAACTGATCATCTTCATTTTTGTAATAAAACTGAAGACTCCTCAAAAAAAAAAAAAAAGTATTTCATAAGGGCCCGTGGGTGGTTCAGTTGGTTAAGTGTCTGCCTTCAGCTCAGGCCATGATCCCAGGGTCCTGGGATTGAGTTCCGCATCTGGCTCCCTGCTCTGTCTCCCTCTGCCCCTCCTCTCACTCATTCAGTCTCTCTATCAAATAAAATCTTTAAAAAAATTATTTCATAAATTTTATACAGTTTAGAGTAAGTATAGTGAACTCCACACACCACTCTCTTATTCCTCTGCTGCTTTAATATTAGTGAATATTTTTCTTTGCTTTTCCGCCAACATTTATGCTGTGAGCCAAGCACAAAATTATTGAGAGCACATTACCTCCGTATTCCGCGGCTCACTCCACTACTTCTGTTAGGCTCCCCATCCAGAAGTGAAGAAGTCTAACTGATTGCTGTTCTGTGGAGGAGTAATACTCAGCTCTGTTTATCGATAACAGATGATGAAAAAAGACCTCTTCGAAAGTCATTTTTATGAACCTCATGAGCTGAGGGTTAATATTTTCAATAAGAAGCCAGTAAGTCAGGGGCGCCTGGGTGGCTCAGTTGGTTAAGCAACTGCCTTCCGCTCAGGTCATGATCCCGGAGACCCGGGATCGAGTCCCACATCGGGCTCCCTGCTCGGCGGGAAGCCTGCTTCTCCCTCTCTCACTCCCGCTGCTTGTGTTCCCTCTGTAACTGTG
>PITA01002608.1:64309-157324 GCA_004023965.1 Spilogale gracilis | reverse complement strand
ACACGTCTCCAAAGGCAAAGGAGACAAAAGTGAAAATGAACTTCTGGGACTTCATCAAAATAAAAAGCTTCTGTACAGCAAAGGAAACAATCAACAAAACAAAGAGGCAACCCACAGAATGGGAGAAGATATTTGCAAATGACACTACAGACAAAGGGCTGGTATCCAAGATCTATAAAGAACTACTCAAACTCAACACTCAAAAAGAAGATGAACACATCAAAAAATGGGCAAGAGACATGAAGAGGCACTTCTCCGAAGAAGATATACAAACGGCCAACAGACACATGAAAAAATGTTCAGTGTCACTAGCTATCAGGGAAATTCAAATCAAAACCACTCTAAGATACCACCTTACACCAGTCAGAATGGCCAAAATTAACAAGACAGAAAACAATAAGTGTTGGAGAGGCTGCGGCTGCGGAAAAAGGGGAACCCTCTTGCACTGTTGGTGGGAATGTAAACTGGTGCATCCGCTTTGGAAAACAGTGTGGAGATTCCTTAAAAAATTAAAGATAGAGCTACCCTATGACCCTGCAATTGCACTACTGGGCATTTACCCCAAAGATACGGATGTAGTGAAAAGAAGGGCCATATGCACCCCAATGTTCATCGCAGCAATGGCCACAATTGCCAAACTGTGGAAAGAGCCAAGGTGCCCTTCAACAGATGAATGGATAAAGAAGATGTGGTACATATATACAATGGAATACTATTCCTCCATCAGAAAGGATGAATATTCAACTTTTGTAGCAACATGGACTGGACTGGAGGAGATTATGCTGAGTGAAATAAGCCAAGAGGAGAAAGTCAAGTATCGCATGGTTTCACTTACTTGCAGTGCATGAGGGGTAAACTGGTGGGCAGTAGAAAAAGGTAGGTAAAAGGGAAGTAGGGTAATTCAGGGATAGAAATGAAACATGAGAGACTTTGGACACAGAAACAAACTGAGGGACTTGGAAGGAGGGGGTGGGGGGATGGGAGATCCTGGTGGTGGGTACTCAGAGCACCTATTGCATGGAGCCCTGGGTGTGGGGCATGGGCAATAAATCTTGGAACACTGAAAAAATAAAATAAATTTAAAGCGAAAAAAAATTAGTGGCTTGTTGTCTGCCAGAAGGATTAACTGCCAAAAGGTGACAAAGGTACATTTCATAGAACAATGAATATGATATTATTATGATAGAATATTATATTAATATGATAGAATCAAATACTTATACATGCTAAGAATATTGCCCATGATGGGAAGTACTAAAAGCTGAGATAAATTATGATATCCTTTGTTCCAAACACAAAGGAATGGAAAACTGCAACAATCCAATGCAGGCAGGACTCTAACTGAGGTCTTCGTCTTTCAGGACTGAAGGTTTGGGTCACCCTACCAGGTCAAAATCATGACCAGTTTATGTGTTTGCTGAACGCAAAGGGAATACAGAAAGGGTAATAGAAGGAGTCATAAATACCAGCTACAATCAACGTGACCAGTCAGAAACAAGGACTATCATGGCCGTGAGTATTTATGCCCTAGTATTAAAGAATATTTATATGGAGCATTTCCTTATTGTTTTTCATGAATAGACCTGTACATATGTGTATGTATCTTTGTTTTCTTTTCTCTCTTATTCTCATATCATGAAACATCACATGTATTAATTTTACATTACAGCAATTTTAATCTATATAAATACTAATTTTATATAATAGTATTTAAGTTGCAGGATATCAAGGTACATATGATATTAGCCACTCAACTACATCAAATCAAGAAGAGGCTGGGAAGACCAGCAATGTAGTATGAACTTCAAGTTGGCAGTAGCATTAAACTCGGTGCACTATTTCTCACAACAGAGGCCAAAGACTCTAAAAGTGTCACTGACAACACAAACAGCTCTTTAATATGGAAGTATTCTTTTATTTTTAGCAGTTTGGGGAGATATAATTTACTCACCATAAAACTCATCCTTTTACGGTTTTCAGCCCTGGTCAGCACCTTTCCACAAAACCCTGACTCTAGACCCTCCATGGTGAAAGGGGAAGTCCGCATGCCCTTGACCCAGGCCAGAGGGTTCCCCCCACCCCTTGGCCCCCTCAGGCCTCCAACTCTGGGCGAGACCCTCAGCCTCAGTCTCTGCACTGCAATACCAGCGGTGGCCTGCTCCGCAGCTCTGCCTCCCCAGCCAGCGGCTTAATATGTACCAGAAAAATCAGTAAGTGATGACAAGACGAAAAACTATGGGAAGATATGGAGGTCTACCTTCTGAAGCTGGCAATATAGTATCCAAGCAAACACTGTACAAAAAAATGAGAAGAAAATATGGCTCAATAATCAAGGGCTTGCTTGTTAAGATTTGGAAGGAGTTTCATTCCAGGGGATGTTGTAATGTGCTCAGAAACTTCCAAGGAGATTCTAAACACTTGACTGCTCTGCCTCCCCTCCCATAGCTTAATTCATGGGCATAGGTTGAAGGCTGTGGTATTAGAAAGGGATGGGGTAAACAAAACACAGGCATATGGAACTTTCTGGGGTCCTCCTGTGAAGGACCGGGGGCATTCTCACCGTGGCTTCAACATAGCTCATGAAGGTTGTATCTTTTCACTGATACTTTTTGGATGCTTTTTATATAACATAATCCGTATTCTATTTATAACAAGATAAGGTAGTGTAAATGAGTTACCTAAAGTAACATATTTGTGTGTTACCTTTCACTATTTCTACTTCACATTAATTTATAGTTGCCAGTAAACCAATCATGTGCATAATTTGCAATATTTAAAAATAAGACACTGGAATTCGCATGCCCTATGCACATTTTTATTACATTATTTATTTTTTCAGTGTTCCAAGATTCATTGTTTATGCCCCACACCCAGTGCTCCATGCAATATGCGCTCTTAGTACCCACCACCATGCTCACCCATCCCCCCACCCTCTCTCCTCCAAGACCCTCAGTTTGTTTCTAAGTCCAAAGTCTCTCATGTTTCATTTCCCTCGCTGATTTACCCCACTTCCTATTTCCTTTCCTTCTTCTACTGTCCTCTATATTACTCTTTATGCACCACAAGTAAGTGAAACCATGTGATACTTGACTTTCTCTGCTTAGCTCATTTCACTCAGCATTATCTCCTCCAATCCAGTCCATGGTGCTACAAAAGTTGGGTATTCGTCCTTTCTGATGGAGGCATAATATTCTTTATATATATGGACCATATCTTCTTTATCTATTTGTCTGTTGAAGGGCACCTTGGCTCTTTCCACCACTTGGCAATTGTGGCCATTGCTGCTATGAACATTGGGGTACATACGGCCCTTCTTTTCCCCACATCTGTATCTTTGGGGAAAATATCCAGGAGTGCAATTGCAGGGTCATAAGATAGCTCTATTTTTAATTTTTTGAGGAAAAGCAGAACCACATGCTTGGGATGATTACAGTATTGTGTTGGGGCAGGTCATCAGTGGTAGAGGAAGATTAGTGGTGGAGACCCTGTAGATGTAGAAGAGCTCCCTGGGTGTGCATGGGTGCATGCATGTGCAGAAGGAAGAAGTCGTAGGCTCCCCTACTTTATAGAATGCCATCAGGCTGAGTGATGTTGCAACGAGTTCCTAGGAAAATGGGAGAGGGGGAGGCATTGAAATAACATTTCCTTTTCCCAAACCATAGCTTTTGGGAAATTCTAAAGGCTGGTCTTGTTCTGGGGAGAGCACCTAGGCACACCAGTCCATGACTATACAATAAAATGAAACTTCTACGGCTTTGGCTGAAGCACCCCTCAATTTGTTTTCTGGAAATGTTCATACATACACATCCACTTAAACTGTGTGCCAAATATTTTCAAGATGTTTCCAAAGTGCTGCCCGAGGCTTTTCTGTTATAAATCCTTTAGGTTCTTCCAATAGTTTTCCTAGAATGAAGTCCAGGAGCTGAATTATTAAAAAGGTCAGAACTCTAAGAGTTGAAAGAGAGTAGGATGCCCTGAGTTTGAGGGAAGCAGGTGGCAGAAAAGAAAAGGGGAAGATAAAATGAAAGTGACAAATGGAAGAGGGGCATCTACAAAGACCAATCAGTGTTACTTACATTTCCCAGGTGTTCTGCTAAGTGTTTTACAAGAAATGACTCATTAAATTATTAGAACAACCCTCTGAAATTAGCATTTTGTTGTCCCTATTTAACAGAGGAGAAAACTTAAGTATTTTAGGATTTAATTGATTTTTTTCCCTAGATCATGGACTGCATCTCTTTAATAAGATTACATCCAAACAACCTAATTCTCTTTGAGCCTCTTTTGGTCTGATTGTCTTTTAGAGGGGTATGATGTGAGATCTTTCCAGATTATAAAATAAAAAACCAAAATATCTTCCTCTTGCCTGATGTTCGGTATCTGGTCATTATTTTCTATCAACCTGTGAAGCAAGCAGGTTTATTAAGTTTCAGAACAACTTAATATGAAGAGAAATGTGAGGCTTAACTTCAGAACCACATCCATATTTTCTAAATTAAATATTAAATCATTAATTGTAAGCATTATATTTGCAAATGTATTATGTATGAAATTTTAGTAAAGTATAAGGAGAAAAATCACAAAGCACTTTTTTTGAAAAGCACCAAATTAAATAAAATTTGTTTGGTCCCAGAATTTTAATATTGTTACCATGATTTCTGACATGTATGTCACCCCTCATTTAGTTAGAAAACTTTTTTTTACTCTATGTGATAAATAAAAACAGCAGCAAAATGGAAAAAAAAATTTTTTTGAAGAGCTAAATAGAAAAAATAGCTCCTGTGAGGTTTTATACTTTTTTCATTCTTTGGTTAAAAGAGTTCTTGGTAGTCATGGGGCCTGGATTATTAAGCTCTTGCTCTGTTATTGTGGAATCTTTGCCCTCACCTTTAACTCCTCTGAGTCTTAGCTTCCTGATCTGTGAAATGAAAGTTTAGACAATATGTTTGCAAAGATTCTAGGAAGGTATAGCCTATAAAAAACAAGGGAAGGAGTTCTCCTGTGATGAGAATTAGGTCAAAAGGAAATGTAAAATAAATATTTTAAGCTTTCTAGTAACATTTTTCTGGAAAAAAAAATCACGTTAAATGATTGTTGACTTTTTTTTTAAAGATTTTATTTATTTGACAGAAAGAAACACAGCCAGAGAGGGAACACAAGCAGGTAGAGTGAGAGAGGGAGAAGCAGGCCGCCCGCCGAGCAGGCAGCCCAATGTGGGGCTCAATTCCAGGTCTCCGGGATCATGACCTGAGCCAAAAGCAGTCGCTTAACCAACTGAGCCACCCAGGCGCCCCTGATTGTTGACTTTTACTTGATGCCATAAGTGATAGGAAACATAGTAGTGGTAGGTGATTATACTGAACAAAAGAAACAAAATAGGGGCTCCTGACTGGCTCAGTTTGTAGAGCATGTGACTCTTGAGCTCAAGGTCATGAGTTCAAATCACACACTGGGCATAGAGCTTATTAAAAAAAAAAAAAAGTCATCCATAAGTGTCAAGTTAGTAAATGCTACTCATCTTCATTATTTTGTAATATTTTGTATAAGATATGCAACAGCCAACAGCTTCATCAAAACTGAAATAATCCAAGGAGAGTTTCATGCAGTTTACTGATTTGCATGGTAGCAATCACTGGGGTGACACACAATTAAAGTATTTTGGGAAGTCAGAAGGGTGTGGAAGAATAAGAAGACATAATTACTCAATAGCTCTTAGAAACCATCCTTTAGTTAAGTCAAATAGCATCAATACATTACTATGTCAAGAGTCAATAACTTTATCTTTAAGATACTTGTTCCCAATTTAAAGATTTGGAAATCTTGGGGTGCTTGGGTGGTTCAGTTGGCTGACCACTGGGCTCTTGGTTTTGACTCAGGTCATGATCTCAAGATCATGATGGAGTCTTGAGACCAAGTCTTGCTTTGGGCTCCCTGCTCAGCAGGGAGCCTGCTTTTCTTCCTTTTCCTCTGTTCCTCCCCAACTCATGTGCTCTGTCTCTCTCTCACACACACAAATAAGTAAATAAATCTTGTTTTTAAACAAAGATTTGGAAATCATGAAAAGTGGAAAACTTGAGAAAAAAATTTTTTGAAAAAAATTATTTACTTATTTGAGAGAGAGATAGAGAGGACAGAGGGAGAGGGAGAGGAAGGAGAAGAGAGGGAGAGGAGGGAGAGGGAGATGTAGACTCCTTGCTGAGCAGAGAGCCTGAAGTGAGGCTTGATCCCAGGACGCTGAGATCACAACCTGAGATGGAGGCCAACACTTAACTAACTGAGCCACCCAGGCTCCCCTGAGAAAAAAGAACATTTTAGCTTTAAAACAGCTTTATTTCTCAAATCGGTGAGTGAATATTTAGCTTCAAGCAACAGAAGACACTGCTGAACATGGCTTTAAAAATAGGGTTTTGTCA
Organism: Spilogale gracilis; assembly: GCA_004023965.1. NCBI lineage: Eukaryota > Metazoa > Chordata > Mammalia > Carnivora > Mephitidae > Spilogale > Spilogale gracilis. Next base: position 150,911 of record PITA01002608.1, on the reverse strand, counting down.
CTTTACAACCCGGAAATCTGGAGGAAACTATTTCCAGGTTTGTTAGAGAAGTTCCGTGATTTCATCAGGTGAAAGGACGCCCTATCTGCCATTCATGGGACATTGACTCGATAGCTTCACGCTTGCAAGATGGTTCCCCCAGTTCCAGGGATGTGTCTAAATATGACAGTATTTGGGGCCCCAAAATGGAATCCCATGTGTCACTTTTTGGTAGAGAGGAAACCCTTGTCCAGACTCATTTTCCACTGCGCAGAACTGGTGTCCTTACCACAAAGGGCACACACCAGGTCTAGCAAAGCAGTGCCTGCTATTTCCATTTCATAAACGCCATGCTTTGCCACAATGGAGAAAGGGGTATGCAGCCAACACATGTTGGTCTATGTCCTTCCAAACATTTGTCCCTTGTAAAGTTTTTATCTGCACTGTTTAAATCATATTCTATGTCAGGCTTTGTAACCTGTCTTCATACTCATATTTTATCATACATATTTGCCCCATAGTGGTAGTCTTTGGAAATTTTATTTTATTTTATTTTACTTTATTTTATATTATTTTATTTTATTTTTTAAGATTTTGTTTATTTATTTGACAGGGAAACACAGCTAGAGAGGGAACACAAGCAGGGGGAGTCAAAGAGCAAGAAGCCGGCTTCGCTCTGAGCAGGGAGCCCGATGTGGGGCTCAATCCCGGGACCCTGGGACCATAACCCAAGCTGAAGACAGAGGCTTAATGACTGAGCCACCCAGGCACCCCTGGAAATTTTATTTTAAATGGTGACATAACATTCTATGCCAAGAAACATATCCTAATTTACTTAACTTGTCCTAAGCAGCATTCCTTTCATTTACACAATCTTACTGGGTGGTAAGTGCTGTGTACCAGAGGCTGTACACCAGCGCCTCTAATCTTTACAACATTCCAGCAAGGCAGTTATTATCATTCCACATTTACAAATGAGGACACTGGAACTAAGAGAAGTTCAAGCTTACTGATATTCCTGCTGGTCAACTGCAGAACAGCAAACTTGAGCTCAGGTCCCTCTGATTCCCAAACCAGCTAATCCAATGATATTTATGCAACAACATTGTTGTGGGGGGCAAAAAAGAAATAAAAGCCCAAATGAGTGGGCCAATTCATAAATATAAAGTAGGTAAGTTTTCTCTTGAGCAAAACCAAACCAAACCAAACCAAACCCTAAATTCATGCCAGCAGCCAGCAAGGGGCTGCAAAGCTATAATGGAAATGTAACTCTAGTAACATGGACATGAAGCTATAATTCATCATCTTACTTTTAGTAAAGCATCGATGGCTATTCAGTTTGCATCAGTAGTTACATCAAGCCAACTGTGACATCTTGTTTTTCATAAATCTTGATCAGGCTTATTGTCATACTTTGTTCTTCATAATTGTTCATCAGTTCTTCCTACGGTTGCCCCTGACAGTGTAACTAGCACACAGAATGAATTAGTCACATTCTTCAACATTCCTCAGTAAGGTTAGATTAAGTTCAGCTCTTCAAAGCACCAATAAGAAAAAGCTCCCGATTTAAATCTCATCTGCCAAATAGATTCCATTAGCCAACAGAACATTCTATAAACCATATATTTTACGGTATTTCCTACAATACACTTTGCCCATATCCTCAAACAAGCAGCAGTCTTTTTTGTTCTAAAGATATTAAGAAGGTCATAGAGTATCTACAGCTGTCAGCAGTTGAATGGAGTACATGAGTAAAAAATGAAAAATAGGGGCACCTGTGTAGCTCAGTCAGTTAAGCATTTGCCTTCAACTCAGGTCATGATTCTGGGGTCCTGGGATCCACCCCAAGTCAGGCTCCTTGCTCAGTGGGGAGTCTTGCTTTTCCCTCTGCTTGCTACCTCCCTGCCTGTGCTCACTCACTCGCTCTCTGCCCCTGTCCAATGACTAAGTAAAATCTTAGCAAAAGAAAAAAGAAAAAAGAAAAAGAAAAGGGGTAAGGAAAGAAGGAATAAAGAAATGAACACACAGGGCAAGAGAAAAGCGAACAGTGTATAGTTATTGTCAATTCTGTCGCAACAGAATAAATTCTAGGCCAGACTGGTAAATAGCACAGTGAATGTTTCCAGCCAGCCAATTGGACTGGCAGAGACAAGCTGAAGGGCACTGCTGTCACTGGCTGAATCGCTTCAGGTTACCTTCTCTGAAGACTTCTCCTCCCCCCACCCTCTCCAGAGACTTGGGCTCCTGGTTACAACGAACTCCTCCCTTTTCGGGTTCAGGCACTTTAGGCCTACTCCACTTTGTTTTCCTATCCTGTTTCCAGATGTGTCCCAAAGGGCTTTCCCAAATACACCCTCTTTTCAATGACAAGTCCTCATTTCCGGCTTCCACAACCACCCCCTTCCATTCCTGCCTAATGGTGTGGGTGGTTCGAGGAGAAGGGTGACAGAAACAGGTTTCCTCTGGACTTGACACAGCAGAGCCAAATAGGAAATGGTGCTGGCAGCTTTCCCCAGTGAGGCCAGACACTCACTAAAATGTGTCTACCGTATGGCAGATGGGGAATCAGTCTCTTAAAGAGCAGGGAACACTCACAGAGCCTCAGAACCCCTTTGCCCTCTGCCCGAGTTATCAGCGGTGCCCTCCAGTCACTAAACCCAAAAGTTCTCAGTCTGTCTGGCCAGACTAAGATAATCCGTGGGATTCAGCTTCACTGTGGTTCTTTGTCCCATCCTGATACAAGCCTTGGGAAGGGAGAAAGGAATTCATAAATTTGCTTCAGTTTAATCTTTGTGACTCAACAGGAAAAAAATGTTCTTCCTACTTTTTCTCCATGTTAGATAACTAATATTCCCACTTGGTAGCTCATTAATAATCCAGTGCTACAGGTCTCAGTTTTCTATGAGACAGGAGCAAAATGATGTGAGATATGAGAAATAAATTGATGTGAGAAATAAATCTTATTAAGATATTCAACATATATTCTAAGATTATATTGTATAATTATATACATAAAAACTTATTGGGATATATTATATATGATTATATTTTATAATTATATATTATATTATAAAGTTCATTAGCAATTTTTACAAGTTTATAAAAAGAGAAAAGATAGATTTTGGATAAATACAGATCTGGTTTTCATTCTAAGCAGGGTAACAAACGACAACTTGACTAACTTTTCAGACATAAATCAGTTTTTTTCATCACTGAAATGAAGGTGATGGCATCTACCTCAGATGGAGGTCGAGAATTATGAGAAACGATGTCTATTGAGTGTATGGTATAGAGTGACTAAAATAAAATATTAGTTCCTTTCCCTCTCTAACCCATCAGCCCAAGAGAACACAGATTTTTTTAAAGCTTTTCAGTCAGTCAGCAAATATATTAAAGTATTAAAATATTATTATTCTCAAAGAGTTTACAATCTAGTTGGAGATATAATGTTAAGTCACGTGGAACAATAACAGAACAATAGAAGTTCACAATTTAATCAAATAATCAATTGTGCAACATGTGATTCCAGTTAATGAATTATAATTATTGAGAAAAAATGTAATAAAAATGCACTGAACTTTTCTGTCATGTAGTTCTTCCCTCTTCTAGAATCTCCTACATATTCTATGGAGCAAGAAATAAGTCTGAGTTAAATTTAATTATATAAAAATATTATTATGTATTTATCTACATAAAAATAGACTGACAGATATACTTGATGACATTTTTAGGGTTGCTCCAAATGAAGTTCTACTAATCCTCTGAGGACTTAAAATCTCTTTCAAGAACAGAAAAATCCTCTTAAGAGTCCATGTTAAAATCAACCTCTCTTTCTGACCCTCTTATAATCCCCTAATGCTTGGCTGACACTTTGTGCCTATTGCCTATCATGATCATTATAAAAGCATTTTACATAGATAAATGTCCTATGCTTATTTTCATTTGATAAAAGAATTCATCAAAATGTATGAAATAGTAAGAATCCCCAAGCTCTCCTCTACTCCCATTCACCAAAGAAGCAGATAGTCTATCAAATACCAAAAATAATAAAAATATGCAAATCCCCCTTTGGAAATATTCATGGGATCAAAACTCTATAGGGAAAAAATATAAACCTGTAAGACTTTGTATCTTTGCTTTTTACCTTCAAAGCAGTTGATAAAAAACATTTGCACTTGTAAAAGTGTTTTCATATGACTCATGAATCATGTTCCTTCTTCATCACCTAATACAAATCCAGGGTGTTATTTACCATGTCTATAAAAATTACTCTTCCATATATCTCTGGCCTAATCTTTTGCTGCCTACTGAGGAATTATGCTTTATTCTCAAGAATCAGACAAAATCATAAGTGTGGCAGAAAGACAAAAAGTATAATCTGGATAAAAACCCAATGAGCTCAGTCAAAATTAAAAGAATAAACTAACTTACACGTACTCTGCTGACTTTGTGCCAGACATTATTCAAAACATTTTACAATTGGGGCCCTGGATGGCACAGTCGGTTAAGGGTCTGTCTCTTGGTTTGGGCTCCGGGTGTGATCTCAGGGTCATGGGCTAGAGCCCTATGCTCCCTGCAGAATCTGCTTAAGGTTCTCTCTCCCAATCCCTCTACCTCTTCTCCCACCAAATAAATAAACAAATCTTTAAATAACACCCCACATTTTCTATTTCATTTAACCCTCCCAACAGTTCTATGGAAAAGTGGGGTGAGAGACAGTCCTTACTCAAGGTCAAAGAACAGTAAGTCAATATTCAAACAGCCTAAATGATTGTTCCCAATGGGTGTTTCAGAAGCAATAAATTTTGAGTATGTAGAATCTTTAGCTGGTATATTTAAAGAATGGAGTGTTCTGCTAAGCCAGAAATTCCTTAAATGTCTATACATTGTTGTCAACCTCCCTTTAAAATAAATTAGACTACTTTCTTTTCTTATAAATGTCACCTGTCTATATATATTTATATAATATATATATAATCAAGCATATATATGTGGTTTATTTTAAGGAATTGGCTCGCATGATTATGATGGCTGGAAAGTCCAAAATCTGCAGGGTGGACCAACAAGCTGGAGACCCGGAGAAGAGCCATGCAGTTCATGTCTAAAGACCATCTGCTGGCAGAATTCCCTCCTGCCCTGGGAAGGTCAGTCTGGTTTTTGTTCTATCAGACCTCTGATGGATTCTAGGAGGCCCATTTGCATCATGGAGGGCAATCTTCCTTACTCAAAGTCCACTGGTATGTATAATAATCTCATCAAAAATGCTCTCAGAGAAATACCCAGAAAATCCAGAACTATACAGAAAAATATTTTACCATGTGTTTGGGCACCATGGCACAAAATTAGCCATTATATACATGATCATCATATATTTTTTTCATAAAATATGGAGAATATTCTTGTAGTGTCTTGAGAATCATGAATAGGAACATTTCAAATCACTGCTTAAGCACTAAAAATATGGAACATTAGGTCAAATTATGCACTGACCACTGGACAGAACTCAGAATTTGGTTTCATAAGTAAGTCCTGAATATTAGCTTTATTTGTGATCTACCTCTTTCTCTTACAGCCTGAGAGCAAAACAATAAAAAAATCAAATTAATCAAGATGTTCAAGTAAAATGAGATATTCCTTCATATAAATACCATATCCATTTATCTACCTATCTGAAACTAAGAAGTAAGTCAACCAAGAAATTGAAGAGTAAGACATGCTTTAAAAGTAATTTTTGGGAAAGATTTTATTTTTTTTTGGTTTGTTTGTTTATTTGTTTGTTTGTTTATTTATTTATTTATTTATTTATTTGACAGAGGGATAGAGAGAATGCACAAGTAGGCAGAGTGACAGGCAGAGGGAGAGGGAGAACTAGGCTCCCTGCGGAGTAGGGAGCCTAACGTGGGGCTCGGTCCCAGGAGGCTAGGATCATGACCTGGAACTGAAGGTAGATGCTTAACCAATTGAGCCACCCAGGTACCCCTTGGATATGCTTTCAACGTCATTTTTATGAGGCCAACATTATCCTGATCCAAAACGAGACAAGGACACCACACAAAATAGGAGGTGTCAGGCTGATGGACATATTGAACACAAATGCAAAACTTCTCAAGAAAACATTAGCTAATCAAATTTAACAATACATTAAAAAGATCATACACATATTCAAGTGGAATTTGTTCCAGGGATGCAAGAATGGGTCAGCATAGGCAAATCAATCAATGATATAATACTTTAACAAAATGAAGGATGAAATCCTATTATCATTTCGATAGATGCAAAAAAAACATTTGTCAAAATTCAACATCCATTTGTGATAAAAACTCTCAACAAAGTGAGTATAAAGGTAACATTCCTGAATATGTTTTTTAAAAAAAAGCTGAAAGCTTTTTCTGTAAGATCAAAAACAACACAAGGATACCCAGCATCTCTAGTCATATTCAGCATAATACATACTTCATAGACATTGCAGGTTTGGTTCCAGACCATGACAATAAAATGAATATCACAAAAAAATGAGTCAAGTAAATTTTCTGGCTTCCCAGTGCCTATAAAATTTATGTTTACACTATAATCTATTAAGTGTGCAATTGCATTCTATCTATAAAAACAATATGCAAACCCTAATTAAAAACACTTTATTGTTAAAAATGCTAACATCATCTGAGTTTGAAAGATTGTGAGAATTACCAAATGTGACACAGAGACATAAGGTGAGCAAATGCTGTTGGAAAAAATGGCCCTGATAGACGTGTTCACCATAGGGTTGCCACAAGCATTCAATGTATAAAATATAGTATCTGTAAAGTGTAATGAAGAGAAGCACAACAAAACAAGATGTGCCTATTGTGGAAGTCCTAGCCACAGCAATTAGGTGATGGGAAAAAAAGACATCCAAATTGGAAGGGTAGAAGTAAATCTGTTTCTACTTGCAGATGACAAGATACTATATATAGAAAACCCCAAATACTACTTAAAAACTGTTAGAACTCATCAATGAGTTCAAGTAAAATTTCAGGATACAAAATCAATATACAGAAATCTACGGCATATCTATACACTGGTAATAAACCATCAGAAAGAGAAATTAAGAAGAAAAAAATCCCATTTACAATTACTATCAACATAATAAAATAGCTAGAAATAAATGTAACTGAGGAGTTGAAACACCTGTCTGTACGCTATCTTCAGTGACATTGAATATAAGACACTGATAATATGGCACAAATAAATGGAAAGATATTCTATGCTCATGAGTTGGAAGAATTGACATTGTTAAAATGTCCTACTACCCCCAAAATCCATAGTTTCAGTGAAATCAAAATTTCAACAGCATTTTTCACAGAACTAGAACAAATAATTCTCAAATTCATATGGAACCACAAAAAACTTTGAATAGCTGAAGCAACCTTGAGAAAGAAGAATAAACCCAGAATATCACAATCCCAAACTTCGGAGTATACTACCCAGCTAGAGTATTCAGAAATAGGATGATGTTGGCATAAAAACAGACACACAAAATAAAGGAACAAATAAAGGAACAAAATAGAGATCCCAGAAATAAACTCACACAGATATCGCCAATTAAGTTATGACAAAGGAGCCAAGAATATACAGTGGGGAAAGGACAGTCTCTTCAATAAATGGTGTTGGGAAAACTGAACAGCCACATGCAAAAGAATGAAACTAAACCACTATCTTACATCATACACAAAAATTAACTCAAAACAGATTAAAGACTTGAATGCAAGACTTAAGACCATAAGACTCCTAGCAGAAAACAAAGCAGTAAGCTGCTTGGCATTGGTTCTAGCAATATTTTTTAGATCTGACTCTACAGGCAAGGGAAACAAAAGAAAAATAAACAAATGGAACTACATCAAACTAAAAAGCTTCTGTATAGAGAAGGAAACCATCAATAAAATGAAAAGGCAATCTACGGAATGGGAGAAGATATTTGCAAATTATATATCCAATAAGGGGTTAATATCCAAAATATATAGGGGTTAATATCCAAAATATATAGGGGTGTCTGTGTGGCTCAGTCAGTTAAACAGCTGCCTTCAGCTCAGGTCATGATCCTGGGGTCCTGGGATCAAGCCCCATACTGGACTCCCTGCTCAGTGGGGAGTCTGCTTCTCCCTCTCCCTCTACCCTAACCCCCCATGCTCATGCTCTCTCTCTCACACACATACACACATACACAGATTCTCTCTCTCAAGTAAATAGATTTTAAAAATCTTTCAAAATAGATCCAAAATATATAAAGAACTTCTACCACTCAACCAAAAAAAACGCCCAAATGCTCTAATTAAAAAAACGGGCAAAGGATCTGAGTAGTCATATTTTCCAAAGAGGACATACAATTGTCTAAAAGGCACATTGAAAAGTTGTTCAATATCACTAATTATCAGGGAAATGAAATCAAAATCACGAGATGTCACTTTACACCTATTAGAATGATTATTATCCAAAAGACAAGAAATAACAAGTGTTGACAAGGATGTAGATAAAAAGGACCCCACTGATGGAAATGTAAATTGGTGCAGCCACTGTGAAAAATAATATGGGGTTTCTCAAAAAATTAAAGATAAAACTACCATATCTACCCACTCTTGGGTATTCCACTTCGGGGTATTTATTTGAAGAATATGAAAGCACTAACTCAAAAAGGTACAGGTAACCCCTATGTTCATTGAAACATTATTTTTAGTAGCCAAGATATGGAAAGAACCTGTGTCCACTATGGGTTAATAGATAAAGAACAAGTGTTATCTACCTATCTTATCTATCTACTCAGCCTTAAAAAAAAAAAAAAAATTTACCATTTTCAGCAACATGGATGGACTTATGGGGCATTATGCTAAATGACGTAAGTCAGATGGAGAAAGAAAAAATAGCGTATGATTTCACTTATATATGGAACCTAAAAAACAAAGCAAACAAATGAAACAAATCTTATAGAGAACAGATTTGTAGTTCTCTCTAACTACCAGAGAGGGAGGGGGTTAGGTAGTAGGTGGAATGGGTGATGGGACTCAACTCTATGGTGATGGATGGTAATGATAGTTATCAGTTAGTAGCATATACAGATTATAGTGTTGTACACCTGAAACTTACATATTTTTATATACAAATTTTACTTAAAAAAAAAAAAAGGAAGTAGGACCACATTCAACCCAGAGCTGGGAATAGGGCAGACTAGACAAAAAAACGCAGGTATTTTTGCTTTTCAAAAGGAGGATGACAGACCTCGCCTACAGAATTACGTACAAAGGATTTAATTAAAGCAGTGTGATATTTCCCAGAATGTTGTTGCTGGCCCTAGCGATGAGAAATTATCCAAAGCACGGTCGCAAATACCCTCCAGAAGGCACACCAGACAATACACTGGGATGCAAGTAGAAAATAGGGAATATATTCTTTCTCTTTATATAGAGTTTCAGTTTAAAATAAAATATAAAATTAAATATTCATGTTGACACTTGTGATTATCTATTAGTCACTTACCACATATACTAAGAAAAAGGCCTAAAGGGTAGTTGGAAGGTAAACAAATTGATTACCTTGCCCAAGGGTTTGATATGTATTGCAGACCTCACAGACCTCATGTGTCTAGTTAAGTGGATTTACGTATTTTAGTTCTATTTTCAACCTAACTAACCTTCACAAAATGAACAGGTGACTAAAACACACGTCCTGACAACTAGTTGAAGTTGCTAATGATGCACAAATGAACAATAAGAAAACTGCAGAGCAACACTCCTGTTCCTACCATAAGCTCCTGTCACACATACTACAAATTAGCAAGAATATTATTAAAATACCAATTTATTTATTTTTTAAATTTTAGTTATTTTTATTTAAAAAATTTTAAATCTTTTTCACTTCTATTGCTTTTTAATTTTAATTCGAGTATAGTTAACATATAGTGTTATATTAGTTTCAGGAGTACAATATAGTGGTTCAACAATTCTTTTTTTTTTTTTTAAGATTTTATTTATTTGACAAAGACACAGCAAGAGAAGGAATGCAAGCAGGGGGAGTGGGAGAAGGAGAAGCAAGGTTCCCGCTTGGCAGGGAGCCCGATGCGGGCTAGATACTTAGACCCTGGGATCATGACCTGAGTCGAAGGTGGATGCTTAATGGCTGAGCCACCCAGGCACCCTCAACAATTCCAAACATTACTCAGTGCTCATCAAGATAAGAGTGTTCTTTAAGGCCCATCACCTATTTCACCCATCTCCATCCACCTTCCTTCTGGTAACCATTTGTTCTCAGTAGCTAAAAGTCTATTTCTTGGTTTGTCTCTTTTTTTTCCCTTTGTTCATTTGTTTTGTTTCTTAAATTCCACATATGAGTGAAATCATATGGCATTTTTCTCTGGCTGACTGATTTCATTAAGAATTAAGCCCATTAGCTCCATCCATGTTGTTGCAAATGGCAAGATTTCGTTCCTTTTTATGGATGAGAAATAGTCCGGTGTGTGTATGTGTGTGGGTGTGTGTGTGCGCGCATGTGTATCTCACATCTTCTTTATGTATTCATGGACACTTGGGCTATTTCCATAATCTGACTGTTGTGAATAATGCTGCAATAAAAAATTTATATGTATTATTGTGATGTATGGCTAATATAAAAAATAAACATTACTATTTCTTTGGTTTAATTTTTACTTCATTTTATTACAAGATTGCAGAAATGGCCACAAAATCTATCATCTCTGTATGCATAATCCTTTGCAATGTGATTATGGCAGCCACTCCCCAGAAGAAGTAAAGCCTATTCTTTTGTCCCTTGAATATGGGTTTGACCACATGAACAAAGGGATAATGGGAAAATTACACAAGCAGAGACTTAAAAAGTGACTGTATATTGGGATTTATTCCCTTGCTGCTCTTGGGAACCCATCAGCCACTGACATATACATAAGCCTGTGGTAGCCTGCTGGATGATGATCTGTGGCTCAGCACCCTTAAGAAAGCCAGCTAACCACAGGATATGTGAGTCCACTGACAGCCAACTGACCAGGAGAAATAAGTAAGATTAGCTAACAAACAGAAGAACCCGTCCAAAATGTCAACCCATAGAATCAGAGCGAATAAATAAATGACTTGTTTTAAGCAACTATGATTAGGAGTGGCTAGTTACACAGTAAAAGCTGATACAGAAATTAGTACCCAAGAGGGGTTGTTAATAAACAAAACAGAAAAAAAAACCCTACAGCATGTGGTCTTGGGTCTCTAAATTGGACAGAGACTGAAAAAGATTAAGAATCCAGCAGCAAAAACTAGAAAAAGGGTGACTAAACTGTTGGTGGTTGCGAGGGAAGGTGAGAAAGTTGTTATAGCTATCCAGGAAATGAAAATATGTATCATATAGTTAAAAACAATTTGCCTGCAGTAACTTAAAAGATTAAATATATTTTTTCTTCTAATGAATTTATGGATTTTGCCAGATTATTTCCCGAAAAAATTTTGCAAGTGTTGATTGGTTTCATTTAACTGCCTAGGAAGAAAGAAATGAACTAAAGAAAGAATTTAAAGAGAATTTGTAGAAAATAAAACTGCTTCTCATCTCGAATCATTATAGCCAGTAAAAATCCTTCAAGTGAAAGGAGTCTGTGGCCAAAGATCATATCAAGATGTGGCTATTAAAACTTTATTAGGATATTTCAAAGAATTAAGGTCGTATTTCAACAAAATAAAGGAGCTGGGTCTAAGAGTTTTAAGAATTTTATCCTACAACAGATACACCCACAAAATTCTGTCTCCAAAAAACCGTGGGTGTGGCTTTTCTTGAACCAAGTAATCTCAAGTCAGATACATAGCAAAACCACAGAGTATTGATAATGGCATTGATGAAAGGATCACACACTTGAGAAGAAAAATTCAAGGTTGCCCTATTACAAAATAGCTTCTAGAACCCTTGCTTTTTACCTGTAGAAAGCAGAGAAGGCTATTTAGCTATAAACTTGGGTTTTACCTTACAGAAAAGGAACAATGTCCCAGAAGATGGAACCAAGAGCTCAGAAAGGAGTGAAGAGCCTTAGAGGACAATGGAGCAGGGAGATAAAACTGACCTAATCAAGAAATATTTCTTGGTCCCAGAATAGAGAGACCTGGCAACAGATGTCTAATTGGATTTCAGAATCATTATAGACCAGTGGCTGCTGTGTGTTTCAATTCTTCCCTTTTTCAATGTCAGTGTGTACTCTAATGATCCTGTCTCTGCTTCATCATTGTATGTTACTGGGTATGTTGGGGACAGATAGTCGGTTTTTTAGTTTATAGCTGTCAGGAATAAGAGAAGACCACCTGAGGATTCTCACCTGATCTGATTTAGATCACAAGACCCCACACTAGCATGATGCCATCATTAGATGAGATTTGGGGAGTTTAAGATGCAGAAGGAATAATCATTATTTTTTAAAAGTATTTATTTATTTATTTGACAGAGAGAAACAGCGAGAGAGGGAACACAAGCAGGGGGAGTGAGAGAGGGAGAAGCAGGCTTCCCGTCAAGCAGGGAGCCCGATGTGGGACTCGATCCTGGGTCTCTGGGATCATGACCTGAACCGAAGGCAGTTGCCTAACCAACTGAGCCACCTAGGCGACCTTTTTTTTTTTAAGATTTATTTATTTAACAGAGAGAAACACAGCGAGAGAGGGAACACAAGCAGGGGCAGTGAGAGAGGGAGGAGTAATCATTATTTTGTCCAAAGGCTAGACTGTGCTAGATTGCAAAAATGGCTATAATACTTGGTAGCTTCTTTCATCTTGATGAAATATGTGTATTTCTCCTTGAACCTAAACTAGTCCTATGACTTATTTCACCATTAGTATGCACACAAGTGATGTTGTGCCATTTCCAGGCCTAGAACATCTTTGCTTTCTCTTTTCAGGCCCAGGGTCACCAAGTGGACATACAGGGACTACCCATTACCTGATGAGAGGTCTGTGGCCCAGTCACCCTTGTCACTCTAGCCAACAGCCAGCAGAAGCAGGAGCAGAGCAGACACCTGAGTGAGCTAAATGAACCAGTTGAGAAAAGTACCCAGTTGATCCCAGCCCAAATTTTTGCCCTAAGAATTATGAAATTAACACATGGTTTTATTTTAAGCACATAAATTGGAGGCAGGGGAGGTTATCATATAGCCACAAGTAAGTGATACAGACACCCAAATGTCCCAGAACAATTTATTGTTGTCCCATCCTTTCTCCTCCCATCTTCAATTCTTTCTCTGACATAAATCAAGTGTCTGTACGGCAGGGGGTCCGTCTGGGGCATTGTAGTCCATCCCAGTAGCCTGTTCGCCTGTGTCTGCATCAGTTCAATGCTATGTTATTTGAGGTAGCTTGATATTTGATGAGGCAAGTTGTCCCCAATGTACCTTTTGCTTCTTCAGGAGAGTCTTGGCTATTCTTGGCCTTTTGTTCAACTCTGTAAATGTTGAATTAGTTGATCAAATACAGCAAGAAAAAAAAAATCCCTGTGAGATTTTTCATTGAAATTTTATTAAATCTATAGACAAATTGGGAAGAATGGACATATTTTTTAATTGGCTTTTCCTACCCATAAACAGTTCTCCATTATTTAAATGTTCATGGTTTCTTTTCATACATTTTTATAATTTCCCACATAAATATTGGTTACATCATTTTCAGATTTATTCATAAGTACTTTATACTCTTATGTTAATAGAAAATAATATAAAGCAAATGAACATAAATTATATTTATAAATAACCTTAATCCTTTATTAGGGATTTATTTATTTATTTATTTATTTGAGAAGTGGGAGAGAGAGCAAGTGACAGCACAAGAGCAGCGGGAGAGAGAAGCAGACTCCCAATAAGAAGCAGCCCCTCCGCTGAGCAGGGGGACCGGATGCAGGGCTCCATCAGGACCCTGAGGTCGTGACCTGAGTAGAAGGCAGACGCTTAACCGACTGAGCCACCCAGGTGCCCCAATAATCTTAATCTTATTAAGATAATCTTAATAAATCAATATAAATTAGATTTTTAAAATTTTTCCCAACTGACAGCATTGAAGTGTAAATGACTCATAGTAGTTTTTTTGTGTATATTTAAATATTTTTTATTTAGACAATAATCTAGACCAAATAGCTCTCTCTTATTTATTTTTTATGTTTGGATGAGTTCAAAGCAACAACTGCAGATATATATAAGAACAGAGAGAAAAAAAGAAATAAAGTGAAAAATGCCCCAATCTTCCACTGAAGGTTGCAAGCTTGAAGCAGACTGAGAGAGGGAAAAGGAGGAGCTACTTGGATAAGGGTGTGTAGTTTTGACATTACACTCTCAGGAATGGAGGTTAATTATTATTAGACCAGATCGAAGTTTTATTTCCTAACAGCGACTGCAAGATGCCTGGCATAGCAGAACATGTGTTCTCTTCCACATCCCAATCTATAAGAGCAATTTAAGATGTACGACGAAAACAAGTGTGACATCTATTTGATGCTTCTCGAGATCATAAGGAAACTAAGGTACCCAAGAATAAAAGCGGGAAGTGAAAACAAAATGGAAGTTCCTCAAAAAATTAAAAATAGAATGACCATATGATCCAGTAATTCCAACACTGGGTATTTACCCAAAGAATACAAAAACACTAATTCAGAGGTATATGTACACCACAATGTTAATTGCAGCATTATTTAAATAGCAAAATTATGGAAACAGCCCAAGTGCTAACTGGTAGAGGAATGGATAAAGCAGAGGTGAGACTCTCTCTCTCTCTCTCTCTCTCTCTCTCTCACACACACACACACACACACACACACACACACACACACACATACATACATACGATGGGATATTAGTCATAAAAAAGAATGAAATCTTGCCATTTGCAACATGGTGCAGCTAGAGGGTATGATTCTAAGTGAAATAAGTCAGAGAAAGACAAATACTGTATGATTTCACTATGTGGAATTTAAGAAACAAAGCAAATGAACAAAGACAAAAGACGCAAACCAAAAACAGGCCCTGAACTGTAGAAAACAAACAAAAGGTGACCTGAGGGGAGGTGAGTAGGGGAGGGGTGAATAGGTGAGAAGGATTAAAAGCACACTTACTTTGATGAGCACTGAGTAATGTACAGAATTGCTGGAGCACTATATTGTACACCTGAAACTAATATATCACTGTATAATAATATGCAGTAATGTACAATAATATAGCAATAATATAGCACTAGAATTAAAATTGAAATGAATAAGTAAAATGGGAAACCTAATTGATAAGCAAGAATCAAAGGCAGCCTTTGCCCAAATGCATCTCCAGATCCCTGGTGGCTTTGCATTTCTGTTTTCATGACTGACGAGTTCTGGTGACAGAGGATAAGGCTCAGAGTCCATCAAGGATGGGAGTCTAGTAGGACCACACCTTGAACAGCTGGAACCCTGGCAGGCAAAAAATGGCGCTCCAAGAACGTCCTCATCTTAACTCCCTAAACCTGCAAGTATGTTGTTACCTGGCAAAGGGGAATCAAGGTTGCAGATGGGACGACTGTTGCCAATCTGCTGAGTGTAAAGCCAGTGGGTCATCTTGGAATATACTGTGGCCTTTTAAATGTGGAATAAGGAGGAAGATGGTCAGAGTCACAGAAATAGCTGAAGATTCTATGCTGGCTGATTTTGAAGATGGAAAAGACCAGAAGCCAAGGAATATATGCGGCCTCCAAATGCTGGAAAAGGCAAGACTGCAAAGTCTCCCATTCAGCCTCCAGAGGCACTGTCACCCAACTGACAATGGTTTCAGTCCAGTGAAACTCATTCCAGACTTCTCACATCCAGAGCTATAAGACAACACACACACAAATATAAGACAAGCCACAAAGTCAGTGGTAATTTGCCACAACAGCGATAGAAAAGTAATACAGACCTCAAAGGGATAATATATTTCCAGACTGTTTTCAATACAGCTTTGTTAGGGAAGACTCTGGCTATAGAGATAATATCACAATTTTTATAATAAATGTTAAATGAATGTTAGAAATGAAACACACACAGCACCCTCAACCCACTCAACAAGTTCAGCTAACAGAAGCTCTTGCTGATTGAATTGAACTTAATGAAATTTAAAGCATTATCTGCCTCTGGGAAAGGCAGGGTAAGGTTCAATAATAATGACATTTACTGGCAAAGGAAGAGCTGAGTCATTATAAGCCTGAAACATACAAATGATTTCAGCCATTCTACAGAATTCAAATACCATAAATAGAAATAAATGGCCTTGTCTGCAACCAGTTCCTTCCCCTTCCATTCAGATGCTTTGATCCTTTGCCCCAAATGGAAAAAAAAAGTGATACTTGTAAGTAAAGCAAATAATTCAAATTTCATGACATTCAAAATATGAATCACGAGGACTATTTGGGAAACGTTTTACATGTAGGAAATGCAACAGAACTTTAAGTTCACAGAGTAAGAGCCTGATAATCCTTCTGTCTCTTTCTCAAAAGTGTTATTGCTTCCATACATGAGAAGTGTTTCCATCTCTTTTTTAAGTAGCATTTGATTTTACAGCGGTGACCTCATAGTTTAATATTTTCCTCTCGGAGCTTATGTCTTGTGTTTTAGAACTTTTGCTAATGAAAGGATTTTGTGGTGGTGGTATAGTGACCTCAAAACATTTGAAGGAAAGACAAATTAGTTGGCTGAGTGGTAACCAGTTTTAAAAGGACTTGATGTTGGGGAGAAAGGAACTGAAGATAAGGATCTAGCCACAAGAACATATCATTGGCTTTATCCAGAAATATGAAAAGCAAATTGTACTCCTTCTCCGTGCCTTTACCCTTGACCTCTGTGCCTTGTTACCTACTCAGGAACTGGGACTGAGCACTGGCAGCCTAATAGCCCCCCCGGCCCCCAGCTACTCTGGACAGAACCCTACCTGTATATCTTCTCTTTTCCATCCTCACATCCCATTAAATCTCAGCTGTTTTTCCAGGATTTTCTCATTCCTCTGCTCCCACTTCTAGCTATTCTTATCAGGCAGCAGTTCATAAACTAATACATACATGGTATTACATATAAATGATTCCAGTGGGCACCTGGGTAGCTCAGTGGGTTAAAGCCTCTGCCTTCGGCATCGGGCTCTCTGCATCGCAGGGAGCCTGCTTCCTCCTCTCTCTCTGCCTGCCTCTCTGCCTACTTGTGATCTGTCAAATAAATAAATAAAATCTTAAAAAAAAAATCTTAAAAAAAAATGATTCCAGTGTTGTTTTTCCTCCTCAGAAGCCAATGATGACTCAGACCACTGTCTCTCTTCTAATTCCCATCCACCCACCCAGGGAGTGTCTTCTCTGTCCCTGCCAAGTCAGTTCTTGGAATTTATGTTGAAAGGTGGCAATGGAGGGAGAACCTGAGAAGTGAGAGGCGGAAGGAATAAGGTTAAGTTAATCCTCAAAAGAAAGAGGTAAGAGAATGTTGGAGATTTAGGACAGATGAAAGGTGCTGGTGTGGTGTGGGTATAAGGTAATCAGGGAAGAGGGGAAAAAGGTAAGAGAGATGCTGTTGGTGAGAGGTGTTAAAGAATCAGCTTTACCACATTTATAAAAACACAAAGATTAGAACATATTTCTATTTTTATAAGTAACAGATATTTGATCTGGGCTTCTATGAATGAGATTTTATACACAGACTGAACCACATGGTCAGAGATTAAAAGGATTGGACACCAACTCAGACTGGTTGGCCCAGGATTTCTCCAATCTTAGCATTAAATTTTTCACATCCTGGAAACTTCTTCAATCTTTGTCAAACTGGGTTGTTGGGTTACTCTAAGTCCTTAGTGACCAATAATGGCTTCACACGTTCGGTCTCCTGAGAGAATAGTGAACTTGATTTTCCTGAGAATTAGTTGCTGAGGATGAAGAGAAAATTTTGATGACATTTTCCAAGAAAGGGATGAGGAGGAAGGAAGAAAGGGAAGAGGAAGAGAAAGAAAGAAGGCTGAAAGGAAAAGAGAGAGAGAGAAAGAGAGAGTGTGTGTTTCAAGGGAGGACCTAAAACAATCTTGACCTAAAGCAGTAGTTTTCAAGCAGGAATGATTCTAACCTGCAAGAGTTATTTGGCAATGTCTGGAGAGAGTTTTGGTTGCACAATTGATACCCACTGGAATCTAGTGAGTAGAGGCAAGAGTGCTGTTAAACATCCTACATAGGACAGCCTTCCACCGCAAAGAATTATCTAGCCCCAAAAGTCAGTAATGATCAGAAAAGCATATAGGAGGAGGGTTGGGAGTTCAGCCTTCCTGTCTGGTTTTCAAGTGTCTAAAATGGAACTGCTTGCATAGAAATAGAGTGCTAGAAGAATATAAGCAAAAAACAGGAAACAGATGCCAATATCTTGCCCAGGTGTAGGATAAAACACTTGACCATGCAAATAACATTCAATACTTTTCTCCAAGGTTTTCTGAGGTTAGGAAAAGGGGAGTATTCCACTTCGCTTGGAATCTATAAAAGATAGTGTCAAATTGTTATTAAATCAGTCATTAGAAGAGATGAAATTGATCTCATGAGTGTTAGAACCAGCTCATTCACTCCCTCAACAAGCATAGTGTTCTTTCATGCCAGGATTCTTGAGGAAACTGGAGATGCAAAGATGAACATGATATGCTGAGAATACAAAATAAATAATTATTTAAGATGAGTATTATGCCATGGGAACAGAAGAAAGGAGGGTTATGCTTGAAGAAAATATCTCAGAATAAGTAAAATTTTACCTGGTCTTGAAAAATGAGTAAATTGGGAGTAAATAATCTCTCAGAGAAGGCAAGAGAAGGACAATCCAGATGAAGGCAACAGTAAGGACAAATCATGGGGACTTTTAAGAGATATGGACTTAGGTCTTTGAACACTCATAGACTTCATGGAAAAAAAGAAAAAAACAAAAACAAACAAACAAAACAAAGAAGGGATTG
Organism: Spilogale gracilis; assembly: GCA_004023965.1. Taxonomy (NCBI): domain Eukaryota; kingdom Metazoa; phylum Chordata; class Mammalia; order Carnivora; family Mephitidae; genus Spilogale; species Spilogale gracilis. Next base: position 131,989 of record PITA01002608.1, on the reverse strand, counting down.
TATATCAAAAGTTAAGGAAAAGATTACCAGGTTGCCTCCAAACCATTCTCTCAACTCGAACAGCATATGCATTGGCCCCACACCCACGATTGTCCTTTCCCTTTAGAGTCAGACCCCATGTCCTTCCCTCCTTGTCACTAAAATGCTCTTCTTCAAGGTCCTTCTATGCACCCTTCAGACCAAAGAGATTTTTCTGTCCCTGCACTATGCACAGTTCATACCATCTAATACTCATTTACCCCTCTGTTGCAGTGACTGCATTTCTTGAGTATACATATTATAATTGCCCATCTACGTTGTGAACTTTCTAAGAGATGGACCAAACCCATATGGCTTGGTTCCCCCAAGGATTAGATTACCACAGTCATCAGCAATCGTACGTACAGAATAAACGCTGGTGAATTAATATCACTAAAATAAAATACTGTTGGATATGGACCAAAATGGAAGAAGACACTAAAGTATAAAACATTGAATGTAGTGCTTTCGTTAAAGGTTATTTCTCAAGGCAGAAAAGAAAGCATTCTTCTAGATCCATGATTAGTAAACTGCATGCATTTGATACATGGTACATCTTGGACACTCAATAAGTATTTGTCTAATAAATAAAATGTCGAATAAGATGTTTGAAATTGAGTTGATGTTAATGGTTAGATTTCTTCTAAAGTGTCAGGTCACTCTTTACATCAGATTCTAGCCCTGTGCTTCTACTTTCAATGCAGAAAAGAAATAATCAATTGCTCCGAAACACCCTCATTCACATGTCCCAAAAAGTATGAGCACATTCACACAGAGCTGCATTCTTTTGTGAGATAGGCAGACGGCGTTCACCCTGGCTGACACAGCACTGTGTTCTAAGGGCAGAGGTGGATGGGATGTGAGGTTCAGTCCTCTTTGGGAAAAACATAAGCCAATATATTGGCCTTCACTTGGGCTTTTTGTTGATGGCTAAGTCTCCAATAGGTTTAACCAGAGTTATCAACAGACAAGAATTTTAGAGTCATGAAAACTTCAAGCTGGAGGGAAGCTCACAGGATCATTTTGTTTCCTTCCCTGATTCTTGGTCATAATGTAGCATCATTTTTGTTTTATTTTTTATATATTTACGAAAAATTTAAATATTTACATGTTTATATTTATTAACTCATTCAAAATAACAAAATAAGTCCTCTACATGGTATCATAAACCAAAACTACAAAACATAATTATCCTTTCCAAAACAAACATAAAGTTTGTAATGCCGGTGACACCATTTTCTATGTTTGCAAATCTCTTTAATATTTAGCTTAAGAGGCAACTGGAGTCTCATCTGTCCATGCCTTCCGTCTCTTGCCGTATACTGTTTTTGGTTGAAATAAATGAAGAAACTCAACCTTACACAGATGAGTAATTGAAAATGAAAGAGGCATTTTTATATTTTTTTCAAATAATGGAAGATATTATTTTCTGCCACTATACCAAAATTTGATGTTGTCAGACTCTGAAAGGAAACTTTGCTTTTCTGAACCTCAGGACTGCTGTGAGAATCCCATCAGATAACACCTTTAAAGAGCTTAGAATGGTGCCTGCTACATATGTGTAGTGTGTCTGGGTGTGTCTATGACCCATGTATGGGGCACATATGTATACATACACAGAAATACATGAGGGGTTATTAAAGTATGAGATGGGGACAGAAAGACCCTAAAATATGAGTTACAATACATATGGATCAATCAATTGTTTTAGATTCCAAATTACAATTACTCTTTATTTTTCTTTCTTGGTCCAGAATTTTTGTTCAGAGTTGTTTGCTATTTTACAAGTTATTTTATACATGTATAAAAGAATCAAACTACAAAATATAGGGAATACTGCCTTTTCAGGCCCAGCCCTTAAGCACTGACTAAGTGCAAAAATGTAAATGTCCTTAGCCTTAAGAAAATATGGTAGCACACATTTTATATATATGTAGATATCTATACTTATAAATAACTTTATGCATAAAGTTTATATAAAAATTTATATAGAGGGAAAAACACAGACACATACATCCCAGTTATGAAAAGTGGTTGCTTTGAACTGAGATAAGGTGGTTAAAAATCTTTGGTTGTTGATAAACTTTACCTGCTCTCACAATACGAAGACTCTCTGGGCCTCCTGTAAGTTAGATGATCAGATAACTGGCCACTCAGGCCAAAACTGGATGGCAAGGGAATGACTGTTTACTGTAGCTACCAGCTCAGGGAAGAGTGCCTGGTGTGTAACAGATTAAGAAAATTCCAAGATCAAAGGCCTCTCATTCCAGGAGCCAGCTAGTACCAGGCATGTCAGAAGTTTGGACCCAGGCCTGGCTGAGCCCAAAGCCATGATCCTCTTACTCTAGTTCCTCACTGTCTCTGGAAGGCGGGAGGCAGCGTGAGTGGGTCCTTCCTACATGGCATCCTGCTGCCCTTCCTCATTTCACAAAGTACAAAATCTGGAACCCGTCTCACCACAGCAATGGGAGGCACATTGCAAATTTGTTACTCTACCACAACTAGAGAAAGAAAGCAGGGCTTAAAAAAATCATCCCCAGAGAGGAATTTCCATCATCTCATATAGCTGGAGCTAACCGGAGCTTGAAAAGGCAAGTGGTTTCTCAGATATCTATCTACAAATAAACTGACCCTGGTAAACCATTTTCTAAAAATGACTCTTCTGGTGCCCATCCCAGAGTGAGAGGTTTTGTTTGGTCCAGTGCTGGTTTCTGGATAGTTGGTGTAGGACAAGATGAACGATGTTGTAGTTAAGGGGGGCCAGGCGTGGTGGTCCCCACTCCTTTCCTCTGTCCTTGGACTCCTCAGACCAGGTGGAAGGAATGAACTCCTTGGTTGCTGTGCAGGCTGAATGGATTGCACAAGGGGTTTGGGTCAGCACATTATTTCCCAGTCCTGACCTCCCTCGGCTCAACTCTGTCCAACTAACTCCCTCACTTTTCCTGGGGTTTCCCTTTTTTTTCTGTTGATTGAGTCAAGGGCAAGGCTCAGATCTTAGGGTGGGAAAGACTTTAAACAATTTGCATTTGAAAAGAGGAAGCAGAAAAAAGAAAAGGAAAACATGAGGGGAGGCCAACCCAGCTGTTCCCTACAAAGCTTTGACAACTTCACAGCTGTTCACTGTCCTTTGCCCCAGTGGAAACTGGCTTGCACTATAGCCCCAACTGCTGCTTTTCTGGTCTCCCTTGTCTGTCCTGACAGCAAGAACCTCACCACTGTCACTTCTCTTACAAGGTAAGATTCTGAGATTATGCTCTGGGACCTCTGGTCAGTTCTTGACTCTGTTACCAGCAAAGCTGTACTTTTCTTACAAAAGCCAAAACAGATGATGTTGTACAAATACTACCTCATTTCTTCCTCATACTTACCCGTGAGGAAGACTATTATTATCCTCACGTTACAGGTGAAGAGAATTACACGTAAGCCATGTGTCCAAGTCATCTGGCTGACTCCAAGGCCTGATCTCAAACCAAAGCTTCCAAAATGTCTTCCTATCAGTTGTGTGCTGGTTAAAAGCAGATTTCCAGGCAGCCAACTCAGAGACTCTGACTGGGCCGTTGTGGAGTGGTGCTCCAGACCGTTTCTGAGAGCTGTCTCTCTGGTGAACGCAGGGTTTACATCTTCAAGTGCTTCTGGACATCCTTACGTACCCTGAGGGTCACCGCCCTTGACCATTGCCCAGCTCTGATTAATCGGTCCTTCCTCTGGCTTCTCAGAGCCCTCTGTTCTCATTGCTAGTACAGCAGGAAACAAACACACTGTGTTAAAATTAGCTGGTATTATATCTGCCTCCCTGACAAGTTGGGGAACTACTTGATTTCCAGAATCCTGCTTCTTTTTCACTTTCTCTTGTTGGATTGCTTCTTCCATTGATCTTTCCATAGCTTGGTTTTCCTTACTCAGAAGCATGGATGGGCCTCCACTGAAAAGTTCCCTTCTCAGAGAAACCTTTTATGGTTTCTTAAGAATTAATTAAAAAGCCCATCATTCAGTCACTGTCATATTACCCAATTTCTTCAGCTAGCATAAAGCACAGAGCTTCCCACAGTAGGTGCTCAATTAGAACTTGATTATCCAAAGGCAGATGAAACACATTTTTAGGGCACCAGTAAAAGAGGTTCCAAATATTTTTTTAAAGATGCTGACATACAGTTATATTTTTAGACTGTAAAAGTCATGTGAAAATAACATTAGGCTCTTGCTGGCCTTCCTTCCACTTACATTATAGTCTACTTTTATTTTAAATAAAATTGTGTGTGTGTGTGTGTGTGTGTGTGTGTGTGTGTATACACACACACACATATATATATAAAGGTTTTTTTTTTTATTTTAGAGAGAGTACAAGTTGGGGGGAGGAGCAGAGAAAGAGAGAGAATCTCAAACAGACTGCACTGAGCACGAAGCTGGAGGCGAGGCTCAGTCTCACAACCTCAACCCTCAGATCATGACTTCAGCTCAAATCAAACACTTGGATGCTTAATTGACTGAACCACCCATGTGCCTCCATATAGAATGCTATATTGAGATGGGCTTCATAACATTTGGGGGCCTTGAGTCTCTCAAGTTTTTAAGCTGGCACTACTATATGTCTATTAACATCTTTGCTCTCTAAAAACATTTTGAAAATAAATTGGGCAGGTGTGAGTACCTCGTCCTGTCTTGAAGTGGTTAAAAAAAAAAAGGCAACACAAATAAAGAGGAGATAGCATCAGATTTCACAGGCTAAGAGCTAAGCCCTACAAGACTGCCCCCCATCCCCACTTCACATGCGGATCCCAAGTCCAGTTTTGTCCTGTGCTTCTGATGTACCAGCTATAGACTGAAGGTTCTAAAGACTCCAACTTGGATTTGATGAATTAGCTAGAGGAACTCACAGAACTCAGAGGGATATTTTACTTACCAGACTGCCAGCTTATTATAAAAGGATATAGCTCAGGAACAGATGGAAGAGATGCATAGGGCAAGGTATGGGGAAAGGGTGTGGAGCCTCTAAATCCAAGTGCACCACTCTCCCCAAATCTCTGCAGTGTTCACCAACTCAGAAGCTTTCTCCACCCCCATCCTTTAGAGATTTATGGAGGCTTCCTCACATAGACATGCTTGATTAAATCATTGGCCATTGGTGACTGAACTCAAACTCCAGCCCCTCTCCCCTCCTCAGAGGTCTGGGTGTAGGACTAAAAATTCCAACCCTCTAATCACAGGGTTGGTTCCCCTGACAACCAGCCCTGCCTTAGGTTCAGTCCTCAAGTCATCCCATTAATATAACAAAAGACACCTTTGTCACTCTCAACACTTAGGAAATTCCGAGGGTTTCAGGAGCTCTTCTCCAGAAATGGGACTTTTCGAAAGTTTGACTTGGGGCACTTCACTTTTGCGAAAGAGCTGCATGCCTCAGTACCTGTTTTCCCTAACTGAACACAATCTGAAGAGGATTTTCACTTAGTGGAAATTGGTTGTGCATGGGGCCCTTACAGAGGCAGCACATAGCAAGCAGTGAGAGAGGCGTCTCCCCAGGAATCACACTCAGCATCTCAGCATCAGGCTGCCATAGCTTAGAAGTTGTGTCTGTGATCTGTGCCTTGTGTCTATTTTGTGCACCTGCTAGCAAGATGTGTCCTAAGGTATTGCAAAAGCTCAAGAGAGGTTATTTGGGGAGTTTGGGAATGGTCAAAAAATATTTTCATATAAATTTCAGTTTACAAAAGCTTTCATAGGAGTGCTCTACTTTCAGATCGTGGGGGAAACCTGTTTCTTATTGTAAATTACAATATTACACCAGTCAGGGAGGGTCCAAATGCCAGAGCATCTACAAATACAGAAAATAAGAAAATATGGGTTATGCACTTTATTTTTTTTAAGATTTTATTTATTCTGCAGAGAGAGAGAGAGAGAGCATGCGAGGGAGCACAAACAGGGGGAGCGGCAGGCAGAGGGAGAAGTAGGCTCTCCCCTCCCCACTGAGCAAGAAGCCAGATGCGGGGCTCCACCGCAGGACCTGGGATCATGACTTGAGCAGAAGGCAGACGCTTACCTGACTGAGCCAAGCAGGTGTCCTGGGTTATGTACTGTAGACCAATAAACTCCACAAAGGTGACTAAAACATAGCAGCAGACTGTGGAAACCATCACTTTCTAACTAGAAAAGGGGTCTGGGAGCAGTGGAAACACTTGGTCTTTTCAGACATTGTAATTAAAGGCTAACTAGAATGACATTCTTTCCTAGACTTGGGGATGACAGATCAGATTTTCTCACTCTGTCCAGCTTTTAAAGAAAGGATTCTTACAAACGTGCTGTCCTTTACCAATATTCTCAACAAACTTTGGCAAGGATGTGACTCAGAATGAAGCGACTTTTTGTTTTTGTTTTTGTTTTGTTTTCACCTCTAAATGCAGTCAGGGGTCCCGTAAAATCTGTAAAGAGAAGCAGGGTGAGAAGAGAAAAGCATGTCACTGGTATCTCCGAGGAGCTGTCCCTTTCCAGAACCTAAACTGGGCCAGCAAACTATTTCAACTCGTCCTCGTTCAAAATGAGGATCAGGTGGAGAGGTTAGAAGAGGAAATGAAGTGAGAAGCCCAAGAAGATTGTAAGGGGACTGGGGGTATATTGTCCAAAACGGACGTTTACCAGAAATCAGGGAGAGTACTCTTTTCCACACAGGGCAAGAACATTTATTTAAAAATCATTTCCTGCAGCCTACATTAATTTGTTTTTGCTGTTGACATAGTTTCATACCTTTTGGTTGAATTTTTGCAATAGCAGATGCATCACTTCACCAATTTATAGGGAGTTTAGTGCAGGCCTTACACATTTTGATATTATAGGATTGTAGATATTTTAGAAATTAGGAAATTAGAAATTTTTACCTAGGCGGAAATTAATTCTGGAAGGGATTTAGTTAATGCAGGCAACCTATTCCATTTCTATACACCCTGTAGCGTTAACTATAATTAGCTGGATAAAAGTCCATACAGTACTTTAATGATATAGCTTGATCCCAAAGATAAAATTGAGGGTAAACAGAGAATAAAAATGAACCCAAAAATGTATCTAACAGAATCTCCTGCCAGAAAATCAGGTCAGTAATCTGCACTCAAAATTCATTCTCAAAAGTCAGCATTTTGATAAGGCCAATAGAGAGTTCATGGATATTCTGCCAACTGCCTGCATTGTGAAGCAGTCCATGCTGCTAGTTTTACATGCAGGATGCTTCCTGGGCTGTAAGAAGGAGAAATGTATACTTATTCTAACACTGAGTATATTTGACTATATTATATATTAGTATGATAAATGACAAACTACATAATGATTCCAGAGTCAGGTAATTTAGTACCTCAGCCAGCCCAGCAAGGATCCAGACCCTTTCTGTCTTCTTGTTCTGCCTTCCTCAGATGCTAGCTTTGCCTTCACATGTGTCCTTTCCCACTTCAAAATGGAGGCCACATCTTCACACAAAGATGTCTCACAGTTGGAATAGAGAAAGAACACTCGCTTTCCTCATTTATCTTTTGAAGAGATGAAGACTTTACCAAAGGCCTTCTTCTTCTCTCACTGGCGAGAGAATTGGGTTGCAATTCCCATTTCTGACCTAAATAAAAACCAAGGCAATGGTTAACCACGCTTGGCTCAGACCAGTCCTGGCTTACACCCCCGGGGCTGGGGAGAAGCCCAGCCTCCCTTAAAGTTTATGGCCCACTGATTCCTGAAAATACTTGGGTTTCTATTGACAAGGGTAAAGAAGAAAATGGGTGTATTACAGACCACCCCATAAGGAAAGGAGCGTAGGGGAGCCTGGGTGGTGTAGGCAGTTAAGTGTCTTACTCTTGATCTCAGCTCAGATCATGATCTCAGCATCATGAGATCAGGCCCAGTACTGGGCTCTATGCTCAGTGGGCAGTCTGCTTAACATGCTCTCTCTCTCTCCCTTTCCTTCTGCCCCTCCCTTGCTCTCTCTCTCTCTCTCTCTCTCTCCAATAAATAAATAAAAATCTTAAAAGAAAAAAAAAAGGAGAAGACCGAGTATTTTGACAGGCAGTAGTACACAGAGAAAGGATTATGTCACCTTGCGGGGGTGGGGGTGGGGAAGGAACTTATTATTATTAACAGATTTTTTTTCAAGTAAGGAGATGAATGTTTCTGCCATTTCCATTTGGGCTTGGATTTTTTCTTTCTGGATGGAGGTAAAGTGAGTCTAATTTCTTTTGTCAGGCCGGCTGCCCAAGTGCAGTATTTAAGCACAGTTCTCATGTGACTCCAGCTAATGCGCCCCAGGCTCCTCAGCCATTCCTTGTGGTTTCCAATCCTTCACTCTGTCTTCTCACTGCATGTCCCTCCTTTCTCCCCAGCTAACTACAGGATACTGAATTTTTAAGATCTAGCTCTGGAAAACCTTTCCAAGTTCTGTGGCCATTATATACTCCATGCTCTCTAGTCACTGTCCTATTGCTCTCCACCTCAACCTCAATATTCATGGAAATCTACACACCGGCCAATGTGCCCAGGGTGTAATAGAAGACCTCACTGAATCTTCATAAGAGCCCCATGCGACAGTTCTAATTTTGTCTCAATTTCAGAAGTGACAAAATTGAGGCACGGAAAAATTAAGTAATTTGCTTAGGTCACATAGTGTCTAAATGGTGAGGCCAGGATTCACAACCCGACGATGAGGCTCCGGAGTCCTGGCTCAAAAGCGCCACATTTGACTGCCTCCTACGGTCTTTATATCCACAGAGTGCTCCTTGCCTGCGCCTGGCCCATTGTGAACACAAATATTTGCTGAGTGAGTGATTCGTGGTCATTTTCTTCTATATAACACCATTTATTAATTTATTCCTGAGAATGTAACACCCCATATTGAAAACACTACTGAAAGTGGTTTTTGACCAGAAAAAGTAAATGGCATATAAGGAAAGTCAAATAATGCCCACTCACCACCCCCAAGATGCATACATACGAAGCTGTGAATATGCTACTTTATTATTTTTTTTAAAGGTTTTATTTATTTATTTGGCAGAGAGAAACACAGCCAGAGAGGGAACACAAGCAGGGGGAGTGAGAGAGGGAGAAGCAGGCTTCCCGCCGAGCAGGGAGCCCGATGTGGGGCTCGATCCCGGGTCTCCGGGATCATGACCTGAGCCGAAGGCAGACGCTTAGCAACTGAGCCACCCGGGGAACCCCCTGTGACAAACTTTAGCTGTGGGGGGTGGGAGGGGGGACAAATAATTGAGCATAGATACTTTTCTCAATGTGGTTATTATGTTTCTACTGATAACTCAGGATATCAGTGTAGTCCTCTTGATACTAGCCACATTGGATTTTCAGACGGCAAGTAGATTAAAACATAGATTCTCTCCATTTTCATGTTCTTCTTTAAAGCATCCGAATGCCTGTCCTCTCAGGTCACCGGCTCCTCTGAATCGTCACCACTGTCCTAGTGCCCGTTTGTTGCTCCTCCTTCTCCCTGGGAGGTCTGTCTCCCAAGAGGCTCACCCACAGGAAACAGCACAGTCCCCATGTCCTTGGGCCGCCTTCGAATCACAAAGTCTAACATTACACTACTTACTCGGACATAGTCAGATTTTTTTTTAATCCTAAATTTCTAAAACCTCTGTCTATGACAGGGGAAAAGAAGACTTATTTCCAGTCAAATCATAAAGTATCCCAACTTCAGAGCATTTCAAATCTGGAAAATGAGTGATAGAAAGAAGTTTCTAACTTCAAGATAATCGTTGTATTTAGGATATGAAATATTTATTATTTTACTTAATTTTGCCTACATACTTAAATTTGCATTTTATAAATACCTTGTGCCTTGTACTTCCTCCTGTGAAACAGAGATATTATCTGCCTTACAGTCATAGTTAATAATGAGTTTTACTTGGGAATTTGGTATATTTGATTTCCTAAAGCATGCTTCTTAAAGGGCGTGGTTCCTGGACTGGCAGCATCAGTGACTTCTGGCAGCCTGTTAGAAATAAAAATTCTTGAGCCACATGCTAGTTCTATAAATCAGAAACCCTGGGATGGTGCCCAATAATCTACCTATATCAGGTAATCAGGGTCAGAATGTCAGATATCTAAAGACCTGTTCAGAAAAGTCACTCACGTCTCTGTGGCTAAGAATCCTTAGGTAGAAATTTTCTTCTGGCAAATTCTGAGTATGTTTCCTCCATTTTAAGCAAAGATAACACTAAGAAATGAAAATCCCTAAGGAAAAAAATAAGTGAGGAAGATTATTTTCAGCATAAAAGAAATCACAAATGTCACCTTTCTAGATGGTCTCCTCTCCATTAGTTGTCTCCTCAGGTTTCCATCACTCTGTGTAACAGTTACAATACTGTGATAAATAGTATCTGTCCACAAGTCTGCTAGTTGGCAAGCATCATCACAGCAGGAAATCTGTCAGTTCCCCACTGTTTTCTTTGAACCTGGACAATGCAGGGCACATACATAATCTCAGTAAGCGACTGTAGCCTGGATACCTATCTCCCTCATATTGCTTCTCTGGACCAGAACTCTGATATCTAGAATTCTGCACATCAGAAGCATCCAATGCTACTGTGTTGGCATTTGGTGAGTTCTCAAGAAACTCTAATGAATGAGTCAATGTTAAAATATGATGTACTGATCAAATTCCAATTCCACTACCAACACGATCATAAAATTTTGCTGAAAGTAAGTAGACATGGGTCGGTGCTAAGGGAATTTCAGTTGTACTATGACTTTGATTGCAAAATGTTTGGCATTAGAGCTTTTAGACTGTGCAAACTGTTTCTGTGGAGATGAAGAAAATCCAGCTAGCAAAAAGATACAAAATTATTTCAAATTAACCTGAATTTTGACCAGGATCCATTAAATTACATCCTAACAAAAACACAGTTTATAATGATGATGAATCATATTACTTACATAATAAAATATTAAGTAAGGCTGATAACTGTATGCTTTCAAGAGCAGTATGGTGGTGATTTTATAATAAATCTGTCACTGCAAGTTTGCCATGTAATTTTTTCCTAGGTATATTTCTCATGCACTAAGTAACATTCATGTCCAAGCTTTGATATTCATGGTTGATTTCATGAAAGGCTCCGGCCCTTGGTTTTCTAACTGGATATGCAGAGAATCAAATATACAGCAATTCTGTTTCTTGTTGTAACTGGCTTTGGGAGATGGAGAAAAAGTAAATTATAATAGAATACTGAAGAAAAGAATCTATCCCCCACAAAAACAAGCTTGTTAAAATTTGTTTAACCATTAACAAAAGTTAAACACTTGTTGTCTTGATATGCTAATGGGTATTGCGTGTGGCTTTAGGTGGGGTTATAACTCTTCTTACTTGTCTAGGAATTCTTTGTTCTTTAAATTTAGACTAGTATCTCCCAAAAGAACACGGTTTGGGAAAGGCCACTGAATCCCAAAAGCGTATTTAATCCACTGTGGTGAAATAGTTTTTGTTAAGAGAGGAACTAGGAAGCTCCCCTATCCCCCCCCGCCCCCCCCCCCCCCCCCCCCCCCCCCCCCCGCCCCAACACTGCATCAGACTCTTTTTTTACTTGTTAGGCTACTCCTAGATCGGTTTTTATTTTTGTTTTTAAGAACAGAAGAGCATAGTTTCAACTAAGGAAAAATAGAAATGTTAATGTAATGGAAAAGTTTAGTTTGAAAATTTAAAAAAAGACATAAATAGATCACTACTTTATGAAAATCTAGAAACTTGGGAATTAACTTATATCTGTTCTCTTTCATTTTTTTTTTTCTGTGCATGTCAGAGTTAGCTGAGGGATTTCTAAGCAAAAGCATTAGATCCCTTTCCCTCTGCCAAGTGAATGCATGTGCCAGGGCTCTAGACTCATTCAGAGCTAGGCATGAATTTGGTTTTGTTTCTGTTTTCATTTTCTTCAAACTGTCTCAATAATATTGAACTCCAAAGTTTGTTACAATGAAATGTGATAATGACACAAAACCAGCTGCTTAGAGCCTAACAAATGTTACTGTTTCACCAGCCCTCTCACATCTGCCTAGGGCTTTATTAATTTGGGGCTGCCATCTCTGCCTTATATTAGAGAACTGTTAGTGAGAATTTGTCTTAAATCTCTTACATCCCCCCGTGGACGCACCCACGGACTCCCCTGAAACTTCTTACATCCCCCCATCCCTTCTGTAAATATCCATCCTCAGTCCCAGGAAGACAACCAAGTTTTGATGTTCTGTTGGCTCAATGACTTTTGTGTTACAGGAATAGAAATGAGCAGATCCCTAGAGGATATCTCAACTTGTGCTGTTTTTGTTTTTCAAAAGTCTGACAGAGGCAGAGAGGGTGGAGTCCAATGTTATCTTTCATTCTAGTGGGTAAAGGGTCAGGGAGGCAGGAAGAAGAGGGAAGCAACTGAAATCAAAATGGGAGGCTCGACAAGATGATGTTTGAAGATTCTTGCAGGATGCCCTTAGTAAAATATAAGCTCCAGGAGCACAAAAATGTTTGCTTGTTTTCACCACTGGCCAACTCTTCCTAGCACCTACAACAGGTGTTGGGCAGATAACAAGCAAGCATGTATTTAATGACTGAATATGGAGTGTGTTAAGGATGTTAAGGATGGAAGTTCAGGTAAAGTGGAGAAAAGAAGATCAAGGACAGCTTAAGGTTTTAAAAGTGGTGAGGGAGAGGAAAAGCATTATCAATAATAAAAATGAGTAAGTGAAAAGAAAAAGCCGGTCAGAGTGGAAGACTAAAAATTTGGCTTCAGATTTGTTGACCCTGCTTTTTTGAAATATTTTGCATATAACAAGTGCTGATAAATACATGTTGAACTGAATGCTTAACAAGCAGCTGGAGGTACAGGACTTAAAAGTAAGAAATAAAGCTAGTCGGAGCTAGCAACAGAGGACTCCCAAGTCCCTCTCTGGAAATGGTGAGTGAATCCTTGAGAGATCTCAGATACAGAGTAAGTGTGTTCCCTGAACAGCAAGGTATATGTACATTTTCTGCAGTCATGTGCAAATGAATTTATGAATCACCTCAGTTAAATAATTAGGGACAACTTCCAAATATTTAGTTTTGTGATTTTATTATTTTCCAGCCTGTGGATTAACATTTTGTCTGACAAGACTCCCCATGGCAGGACTGTTAACTCTAAATGGCCTAGGAAAATTCAGTGTATTTCAACTTTTTAATCTATAGCTGGTAAAACTTTTTTTTTTTTTAAGATTTTTATTTATTTGACAAAGAGAAACACAGCCAGAGAGGGAATACAAGCAGAGGGAGTGAGAGAGGGAGAAGCAGGCTTCCCACCTAGCAGGGGACCTGGATTCCAGGTCTCCAGGATCATGACCTGAGCCGAATGCAATCGCTTAACCAACTGAGCCACCCAGGGACCCCTATAGCCGGTAAAACTTTTATCAATTACACAAAATTTGGTGGATCCAAATCTATGACCTAGTTGACTTGGTTAAAATGCATTAATTTATCACATGATAAGCACAGAGACATACAGTTAAGTCCCGCATACTCCTATCTCTTTCTTTAAGCAAAAACAAAATTATGTGCTTCTCTTTAGTCCCTTAAGCAGATTCAGAAACCCTAGATTTTATGTAAAAATACTAAATGATGATAAAGATTAAAGTTATTTGTTTGAAGCACTTTGGATAGCTGTTTGGATGATTAGTGTCTCACCATGTCGCTAATATACTGGTAATATATCAACAGTCATGTGCAGGATTTGGAAAAACTGCTATCAATATGGCCCCCGGGGTGCAAAAAAAAGAAAAGAATTGGAATCTTACCAGGAGACAGAGTAAAGACATATTGTAAAAACTGTAAAACAAAGGTTGATGACTAGTTTAAACCCCTAGGAAATAATTGTCAGTTTGAATTCTTCATTTTACCTCTACTTCAGCTGTTCCTGGTGCTTCCTGTATTTTTATTACTGATTAACTCTTTATTACTGATACAGATTCTCTCATATTCACAATGTCCTATAATGTAACAAACTGTTCCGTGTGTGGAATCGAAGTGAATACTGGAAAGTACTGGATTTGCAGGCTTCTGGGAAACTGCTGAACATGCTTTTCTCGTGATAAGCCTGAGGCCATTACAGTTATTAATTCTGCTACTATTATTACCTTAAAAATGGGATCTATAGCCCAAAGTGAGTTTTAGTGTGAAAGAGATAGGACTCAGGCAGGAGGAATGATGACGGGGTCCTGAAGAAAGGTTGCAGTAATCTATAGTCTATGTATCCATGGAGAAGACATTCTAGTTTGGAGAACTGGAACAATGGGAACTAGAAATGTCAGTTGACATTTTGATACCCACACGCAAAAAGCTAACGATGGTTTCACAGGATTCTCATGCAATTAACCATGACTGTAAGTTTTCATGAAATCTCATACTCTAGAATAATGGTCATTAATTTTCTCACATCCTTCATCACTTGAACAGAAATGCGCTATGTCACGAATGTGAAAAGAGAGCCTTGGAGTTCAACCTGGGTCCAAATTCTAGGTTTGACACATAAAATTCTGGCCGCTGGACAAATTATGTAATTTTGCTGAGTCTTCATCATCTCAACTCACAGGGTTGCTGCGTAAACAATGTAATCTATAAGATCATCTAGCATCTGGCAGGAGTAGAATAAATATGAGCTCATATTTGAGCTTATCTGGTGGCTTCCACCTTGCCTTCTTTCTCCTCCATTGCATTTAGTGTCTCCCTGTCTTATCTTCAGGTAGAACAGCAGAAGGTTGGGAGAGATTCCTAGGTATACATGGGCAGTGGTTCTTAGTGAACCTTCCAGAAGCAACTTTGTGTCCCAGGGTATCTCTAAACTTGAAAAGTCACTCTCTTATAGTATTCTTTGTTAATGTGACAATCTCCTTCAAATTTGGGAATAGACAAGTTTCTTTTTTTCCCCTTGATAATACTTTATTTGTATTAATTTTAGGATATTCTTTACCATAAAGTAGCAAAATTGTATGCCATTATACTATTCTATAATTCAGACCTTTCAGACTACCCTCCCCCAAATGAACTCAAACACCTCTTTTCTCTAAGAAGGGGTGAAAACAGAGAATGAAGTATGGTTCTTAGGCTTCATACCTTTAAAGTCCAGGGATATGTGTCAGACAGACTAAAATAGCCCCCAATTATCCTTGTCTCTTGGTTTTTTCATTATCTCTTCTTTATTTTTTAGTTTTAATTCCAAAATAGTCATTATACAGTGTAATATCTGTTTCAGGTATTCGATATAGTGATTCAACACCTCTACCCACCATCTATTACTAATCATACAAATGCCCTTCTTGATCCCCATCACCTATTTCACCCACCTCCCCTCCGGTAGCCATCAGTTTGTTCTCTACAGTTAAGAGTCTATTTCTGGGTCTGCCATTCTTTCTCTTTTTTTCTTGGCTCATTTGTTTTGTTTCTTAAATTCCACATATGAGTGAAATCACATGGTATCTTTCTTTGACTGACTTATTTCACTTAGCGTTATACTCCCTAACACCATCCATGTCATTGCAAATGGCACCATTTGGGGTTTTTTATTTTTTGTCTTTTTTTAAAATTAACATATAATGTATTATTTTTTTGAGGAGTACAGGTCTGTGAGTCATCTGTCTTACACAATTCACAGCACTCACCATAGGACATACCCTCCTCAATGTCCATAACCCAGCCACCCTAGCCCTCCTCCCACCATCCGCCAGCAACCCTCACTTTGTTTCCTGAGATTAAGAGTCCCTTATGGTTTAGACAAGTTCCTTTAATTCTGAGGTTGAGAATAACAGAAACCCAAAACACTGTCACAATCAAAGTTCTGATGAAAATGGTACACAATCATCCATTTATATCAAAGCTTTTGTCATTACCTCTCAGAAAAACCACTGACCATTCCCCCAACTACCCAAGAAGCTCAATTTGATATGTGTCTCTAAGCAACAACATGTAAAAATTCCTAAAATGCAAAATGGTTGGAAAATTCTTTCTTTTTTCAGTTAAAAATAAATAGTGAGAAATTGTTTAGAATTGCATAATTTAGAAAGAAAAGTCCTCCAGTGACAGCTCATGTTCACAGCTTATGTATATTCCTTCCAATGCCTTGTCAGCTGTATTATAACGATTATTTCTATTTTTAAAAAAACATATTTAACATCAGAATCCCACTAGGCAACCCATCTTCCAGTGTGATACTTAAATCTAATAATATCTTGGACATTATTCCAAGGCATTAGATAGAAGAGTAGCTCATGGTTTTAGTGGCTAGACACAATTCTACAGTATATGTGTACCCTATAATTCCAATTTTTACTAAAGGCTATTTGAGTCATTCCAGTCATTATAAGCAACATTTATAAGGCAATTCTTTTTTTTTTTTTTTAAGATTTTAACTTATTTGACAGAGAGAAAGACAGCGAGAGAGGGAATACAAGCAGGGGGAGTGGGAGAGGGAGAAGCAGGTTTCCCATCAAGCAGGGAGCCTGATGCGGGCCTTGATCCCAGGATGCCAGGATCATGTCCTGAGCTGAAGGCAGATCCTTAATGACCGAGCCACCCAGATGCTACTATAAGACAATTCTTATATACAACTTTATGTAACTATGCAAGGATAACTGTAACAAGTGCTTCTATTGGTGGGATTTCTGTCTTAATGAGTATATAAATTCAATGAGTACAGTCAAGACCCATTAAATTTACTATAATGTTAGCTGCATAGGAGCAGGAATTATGTTTCCTTCACTGCATAGATTAGTGCCTGGCCCATAGCACACATACATATTTGCTTAATTAAGTAATGTATGTTTTATTTTTCTCTTCAGAAAGCTGCTTGTCCATGTAGTTTACCTATTTTTCTATTAAATTCTTTTTTTCCCCTAAGAGTTCTTGGTTAAATAAGAAAATTAACCATTTACCATGTGTTGCAAATACTTTTACCCAGCTTGTCTTTGCATTTCTATGTATTTTGCCATTTACAAAGTCTACATTTTCATGAAATCAAATGTATTAACCTTTTTCTTCATGCTTCTTTTATGCTTAGTTCTTTCCCAGCAAAATAAAAACAAGATTCACGTAGTGTTTTCTTTTTTGTTCTCTCAATGTAGCCTTAAGGTTTGGTTTTGTTTTCATCTGGTATTTCTATTTTGAGTTCTGCTGATTGGGGAAAAAAATGCATTCTAGCGAATGGAGAGTACACAGGTAGGGAATCACCAAGGTAGAGAGTTCAAATTTGTGCCTCAACATAGACACATTTTCATTTGGGATTTTTAATCTCTTTTCCCAAACACATAAAAATAACTTTCTTAGCATCTTTTTAAAAAAATTGCAGAAGTTATTTATGTATTGTAAAAAGCTCAACTTTTCAGAAATATTTAGAATAAAAAGCAAAATCTTTCTTCACTTTCTCTGCCTCTATAATTCCACTTTCTAGAAGAAATCTCTGCCAACAGTCCCTATGGATTCACAAATATATACATACATATTAGTGGTCCTTTATTTTTTCTGCTGGATATTAATGAATCATAATCCTGTGACATACCATATGTACATTCAGTATATATTTTCTGAATATAGAACTTCCACGTTCTATATTCAGAACTTCCAAGCCAATGTACTACCGCTGTTATCACAGTAGCGAACTGAATGTATATACACATTTATAATAGCTTTGCAATGACTGCATTCACTATTAGGATATACTACAATCTAATTTGTCACTCTATTCCTGGGCACTTTTATCCTGTTTTTAAATATTATAAGCCATGCTGCTATGCTCATCCTTATTCATGTTTTTGTATTTAGATGTGATTATTTCTACAGATGAAGTCCTAAAAAATGGATGTGCTGGTTTGAAGGTGACATGCATTTGGGGAAGAGAAGCCCCGGACCATTCTCAGCTCACTGTTGTGACTCCACCTTGCACTTCAGGAGTGCTATTGAAAATAGCTTTTTTGATCATTTGTTTAGAGTGTGAACTTCTGAACATGACAAGATCAAGTAGACAATCCCCCCCCTTTTTTTTTGAGTGTGGGATCATGTATGATTTATTTTTCCCAGAATTATTTTTCCCAGAATTTCCACTTTACAGGATCCATCCTATAAAAACATTCTCCTAAAGTTAAACTGTGTTAAGCTCAGCTCTGTAACCCAGCTACCATGAGAGACAAGGGGGTTAGCTAAAAATGTGAATCAGTGAGCTGAGTGGCCCAAGGGAAGGTACCTGTAATTCTTTGACAAAATTATCAGTCATGGGACTGGATAGAAATTAGGAGAGCCTCTCCACAGAGGCTTCCTCCTTTCCGGGGAGTGGGTCCATCAGTTAGGACTGCAGCAGTTCCGGCTTCCAATACTTCTCCTAATTGTGGTTGTTCTCTGAGTGAGCTGCTCCAAGATGCAGAGGTTTGCAGACTGCTCCCATCCAAGGACAGGAGGTGCCCTACCATCCCGGGGTTGGTTCAGGGACCTGTTCAGTAACCAGAAGGGCTGCCCTCTTCTGGACCGTCATAACCAGAAGTCAGCTAGGAGATCCTCTGTCTTTTCCCACCCTTTCCTCTTTCCCACCCCTCTTTCCTCCTTTGCTTGGCTTAAGGCCAAACTGTCTTCTAAGGAGGAAAGTTAAGGAATTTTAATTAGGGTTTTGAAATTCAGACTCATAACAACCTTGTAAATTTGATAGCAATCACCAAATTGCCCCCCTGAAGAGGAAGTTCTACTTCACACTTCCTTCAGTAGTTTCCTTGACACCTCGATGAACTCATTAAGCTCATTAACCTTAGTTTTTGTCAATGTGGTTTCTCATTATTATCTTCATTTTCTTAAACAATGTTAGTATAAAAAGACACAAAAATATCTGCACCTGTCTGTGGACTATTTGTATTTCTTCCATAAATTGCTTGCTTATGACCTATGTCCTATTTTTAAGTGAGGTATCTTTTTCTTACAGATCCATAGGAATTCTTGACATGTTCTGAATATTAACTCTTTTAACAATAAACTGCAGTGGTTTTAATTATGGCTTCCACCATACGGATATTTTATATGTTCTTGTGCTTAGAACACGCTGAGCCCCAGCTCCATCCTCCCACCTCCGCTCATCCTCCAGTTTGTGGAAGGAGAGCAAATTCAGTTCTGGAGACTGGGCTACTAAGAGCTCTGAAACCTTGACAGGACTAATAGAATAAGGAGATGCTATTGTTGTTGAAAGTTGCAAAGAAGCTTCCAGATAGACTCATATTCCTTTTTTAGCACTGGCAGTATTGAGGAAATCAACACAATGGTTATTTTCATATGCAAACATGGGGCTGAGGCCCTGCTCTGCAATGGAGATGTTCAAGAAGTTAAGGCATTGCTTAACAGAATAAGCTGCCTTTTGTGAAAGAAAACAGTTTTCCCACACTGTGAACAGAGGCAGAGCTCTAAGTGAGGAGAGACACTGCCTCCTCCCTGTGGCTTACTCTTTTTGAGATGTACATGTTCTTTAAATAACTGCTTACAGTAGATAAGACCCCAGGACATCCAGAAGACCAGGTTGGCAGGATCTTCCTCTAGAGGTGGAGGAATAATGGGGTGCAAAGATGATGAGCTTGGTCAAACTCAATCTTGAGCCAGATACTATTTAAAACTGGAGAACCCCAGCCTTGAGAAATGTTAGAAAAAAATAAAATTTCTTTTTGCTATTAACTTAGAAGCGAACATTGTAAGAAAGTCGTCTCTTGTCATTTCCCGAGTCTCTCGCTGGTCCTGGGGTTCCCCGGAGGTGATGGTCTTGCAGAGAGCACACCACTTGTGTGTATGAACTCCTGTGTATGAAGTGGTCCTACATGGATCATGCCCAAAAAGCCTGTTCTTAGGATAGGACAGATCACCTGTAAAAGCAGTATAATATAACCTATCTTCAGAGGTTTGTTCTTTTGGCAGGACCTACATTGGGATTAAGGAAGAAGTATTATTTTCTTTAAACTTATTCTCTATGCTGTGCTGAATGGCATCCCACAGTGGTATGGAGAACTTGGCTTTTACTTTTCCCTAGGGACACAGAGGCTATATCCTATGAAACAGTGTGATTTTAACAAAGAGACTGTATCATCCATAAGCACAAAAGGAACCTAACAACTGCTAACCTTATATGTACACTGCCTAAATATTATGATTTGGGGGCCATTAAAAGAATTTGCATCTTCCAAGAGTCCTCTCCTACTTCCTGGTCCTTCCCCTTATTTTATTAGATTAAACCTTTTATTCAAAGGCTTAATTACATTTATTTACAGGGTGAAAACATTTTCCCCAAAACAATTGCCAAAAACACTATGCCAGAGAGGGCTAAAACCCTACTGTAATCCCATCACCCTGCTTAATTCTGTATCACCTTTCACAGGAATTCAAAATTTTGGTACAGTTTTAATCATATGCCCATACAATAATATATCCTGCATTTGAAAAAAATTAATGTTACACAGCTCAAAAGTCCCCACTCCACATAACTACATAGATGTGAGCTCTCCTGGAAAGAAAACTGATCGTGGTCTCAGGCACTTTCATTTGAATCACAGCTCCAATGTAGGTAGTATGACTTTGGGCACATTTCTTTCTTTTTTTAAAAATTAATTTATTTTCTTTTAATTTTTTCAGTGTTCCAAGATTCATTGTTTATGGCCCACACCCAGTGCTCCACACAGTATGGGCCCTCAATACCCATCACCAGGCTCACCCATCCCCCAACCCTTCACCTCCAAGACCCTGTTTGTTTCTGAGTCCAAAGTCTCTCATGCTTTGTCTCCCTCCCCGATTTACCCCATTTACCCCATTTCCCATTTCCTTTCCTTCTCCTACTGACCTCCATGTTACTCCTTATGCTCCACAAGTAAGAGAAACAAGTGATACTTGACTTTCTCCGTTTGGCTCATTTCACTCGGCATAATCTCTTCCAATCTAGTCCATGTTGCTACAAAAGTTGGATATTCAGCCTTTCTGATGGAGGTGTACTATTCCATTGTATGTATGTACCGTATCTTCTTTATCCATTTATCTGTTGAAGGGCATCTTGGCTCTTTCCACAGTTTGGCGATTGTGGCCATTGCTGCAATGAACATTGGGGTATACATGGCCCTTCTTTTCACTACATCTGTATCTTTGGGGTAAATACCTTGGGCACATTTCTTAATCTCCCGACTACACTTCTTCATTTCTAGGATGAGATTCTTCTCGCTTGCAGGATGGAAGGGAAGAACGGATATAATGCATAGGCGGTAACTGACTCATAGTGGGCAATGACTGGTAGGTAGTCTTTTCTCATGAACCGATGGCTTTTTTTTTTTTTTTAAGATTTTATTTATTTGATAGAGAGAAACACAGCCAGAGAGGGAACAGAAGCAGGGGGAGTGAGAGAGGGGGAAGCAGGCTTCCTGCCGAGTAGGGAGCCTGATGTGAGACTGGATCCCAGGTCTCTGGGATCATGACCTGAGCTGAAGGCAGTCGCTTAACCAACTGAGGCACCCAGGCGCCCTGAACCGATGGCTTTTGTGCCAAGCACTGTGCCAAGAATTCTTTAGATCATCATCCATTTAAATCCTAACAACTCCTGAAGATAGGCTGTATTTTATATCACTTTTACAGGTGGTACAAAGGAGGTACACCGAGGTTAATGCACTGGCTCAAGGTCACAAGGCATGCCAGTGAAGGAGGTGGAATTTGAACAAGGTTAGGGTGAGCAGTGCCTTCTTGGCCATTCCTTTAAAGCAGCACAAACACCACTAAGAATAGCAGATGACCTGTCCCCTTAGCACATGACTTTGCAGATCCAGAAGTCCTAAGGAGGACTGAATGGATGAGGCAGAATACTGGTTTATTTCTGAAGATCCTGAACAAGAGCAGGGTAATCAGGAACTCAGGAGAAACTAAAAAGAGCAAAACAAGGAAAACTGACCTAGATGGGCATATTCTATTCCCTAAACATTGTTCATTACTCTGAGCTCTCAGGAGCAAACTGTAAACCTTCAAAATTTATGTGGGTTACTTCAAAGTCAATTTGTAGAAAAGGAAGGAGATAGGCATTTTCTGATTAGTAAAACTGGGAAAATAGCAAGTGCTGTCTCTTAGGCTGTTGTTAAAATAAACACAAATACCAGAAGGGCCACCACAGATGAAGGACTTTGTTTCAGTGCGGTGACACAGGGCAGCTTTGAATTATGCCCAGCTCTGTGGCTCTTCTCTCTGGGGTCATTTGATGGCATGTGATTACGATGTTCAGTGTCCAAAGGCTGGAGCTATTAATTGAATGTTTCTAGACAATGAATTATTTCACAAACACTGAAATATAAAAAGTATTCAGAGCCATCCAACTATGAGGAATTAATTTATGCTTTCCTCAAGAGAGCTACTTTAACAAGAAAGAAAATGTACATCCCATCTTAGTTCTTCTCCCTAAAGTAACATCTCCTCCAAAAGACAAAGAGGGCTAACACATTTGTCCTTGAAAGGCGGAGCCCAGGAATTCCGGAGTTCTGAACACCCCCTCCCTTTCTGCTAGGGACCAAATCGCTTGCCTGCCACACTTGGTGTCACGTCCCCGGTGCGCCAAGCAAATGTGTTTTCTTCTGCGGCCCGCCAGCCCCACGGGGAAGAGGAGTACCCTGGCCGCCCCACACTTTCGCCGCTGCAGCTTTCCAAACAATCCAAGACGGGATGGGAGTGTCTTCTTGGTTGTGGAACTCGGTCCTCCTACCTTGTCCTGAAAACACCCGCTTTTCCCCGGCCCTCCCTTCGTGGTGATTTTCCCGTCCGGGACGCCCAGGAAGGGCGCGCGGCTGGTGTCCGCCCAGCCCGAAAGGTACGGGCTCGGCTGCTTTCCCGCCTCCCCGCTCCGTGGAAGCGGAGGCCCCCCCACCAGTCTCCCTCTGCATTGCACCTTCCTTCGTGAACGTGGGGGCGGCCGCGGTCACCGCGCGCCTGGCGCCAGCGGCGGAGCAGGAGCTACCCCGCAGCTGCGGCGGCGCTGGGCGCAGTCTCCCGGGATCCGGAGCCCGGCGCGGAGGGCAGCGGACCGGTTGGCGGGCGCCGCGCACTGTCCGCGGCGCTGCGCTTTCCGCGGCTCCCCCGCCTGGTCTGTGGAGAAGGAACCGTGCCCGCGCCGCCTCTGACCCGTGTCACCTTCCTCCGGTTTCCGCCGGCCTCGGGCTTCGGCCGCCCGATGCAGCAAGCGCCGCGGGAGCAGCGGCGGCCGGCTGGAGCGAGCGGCGGCGAGCGGAGAGCAGTGGGCCTCCAGCCGCCGAGCCCCGCGCGCCTCTGCAGTCTTCGCTCCTGGGCCTTGGCGGTAACTCTCCCGCCGGCTTCCCTGCGGGTTTGCATTGTCTGGGGGAGCGGGACCGGGGATTGGGGAGACCGAGTTCCCACCCTGGTTGGGGCGGCCTGGGGTCTGTACAGCCTTTGAGGCTGAGCGTCGCGGATGGGGGGCACGCTGAACGGACAGCCCCCTCCGCGCACCCTCCCAACCCCGGCAGCGTCGCAAGCGCTTGCCCTCCGGGTTTAGGGGCTGGGATGGAGGGACACACGCGGCGGAGAGGAGCTGCGGGGCGCTTGGACCCCCAGGTCGGGAGGAGGGGCGCTGCGAGTCCAGAGGACCTGCTTTGGGACCCGCCTTTCTCAAATCTCAGGGGAGCTTGGGCACTGGCGTGTCGACAAGGGTTGGGGCTCCTTGCTCACCGTTGTTTTGTGAAAAGGTCTATTCGCGAACCGGGGCCAAAGGTCTTGTCTTTTATCTAAGAAAATTTTCCAACAAACCCTTCTTCCCGCCACAGTAGAACTAGACCTAACAAAACAAGCACCGAGGCAGTGTGGGGGAAAGAGCAGCAGTGAGAAAGTCGCAAGATTTGGGTTGCCGTTAGTTTTCAAGATAAAAAAGAAGCGACTTGTCATTTCGAGGCCCTTGCTCTCAGGTTCTCTGAAGATCTCAGCCTCTTCTGTGTTATTTTGGCTTAGGGGAAAATCTATAGACGATTTCTAGAAACTAAAACCCCAAACACCTTCTTATAGGATCTTTAGTAGAAGGGGGGAGGTGTGTGTGTGTGTGTGTGTGTGTGTGTGTGTGTGCGCGCGCGCGCGCACGCGCGCGCGCGGGAGGAGGGGTGGCTGCTTGCTGTTAAAAGGTAATATTTAAAAACTGTATGTGGGAGAGGGATGAGAATGACATCCGGGGATGCCGTCAGAAACCACATAAACCGCAGATTCTAAACTCAAAAAAGTCACATGCATCTGAGTACTATGATTAGGTGGATAGTTAAGGGAACTGCAGGAAGGCCAGAAACTCCTTGCCCTCCTTGGCTCTTCTTATTTTCACCCCATGTTTAGGTTTCTGGTGGGCGTTTGAATTTCCGGTCTTGAAACTTCCTCTCCCAGCTGCAGACCTGACACTTTTTATTTACACGGATATGTTAGGTATTTGGAAAGATCTGGTCAGCATGTGAGGTTATTTTCCTTTTGAAAACAAGTTCATTTGTCATTTGTAAATTGGTTTGTGTAGCTTCCTTTTCTTCTCAGCAAGGATTGCTTTTCACACCTAGATATGCAAAAGAGACACTCAGATTGTTTTGTAGTCTGTTGTCACTGAGTAAGGCCAGTTGCCTCAGAGACACTTTATTTTATTGTTTTATTTTATTGTTTAAATATTGTTTTTATTTATTTTAAAGTTTACTCATTTTAGAGAGAGAGAGTGGGGGAAGGAGGGGACCAGCAAAGGGAGAAAAAAAATCTTCTAGCAGACCCCCTGCTCAGCGCAGAGCCCAACACCAGGCTCCATCTCTGGACCCTGCTTTCATGACCTGAGCCGAAATCAAGAGTGCCATGCCTAACCAACTAAGCCACCCAGACACCCTACTCAGAGACACTTTAGATAATGGCAACTTTGGTTTATAGGGAGAAAACTTTTTCAGAAACTGATAGTATTACCCTCATCTGGCTTCTTGAGGCTTAATGGGTCTTCTGTGATTGTTCATGTGAAGGAGTAGATCTTCATTCCTTGCTCAGTGGGGCTTCTTTCCTGGAGCGGTATTTTTTACCATAGTCCCTGAATGTCACAGTCCCAGATTGTATGTCTCTTGTAAAGATGGAATAAAATGAGATCACGTTTCAGATTTGTTGGAAATATTCAATTTGTTCTTATCCCAATTTGATCTTGTCCCAAATCCATAAAAATCTTTGAGGCTCAGAAAGGAATAGACAGTAATTGGCAGAAGAATACCATTAAAAGACTATTTTAAAAAGGTCTGTCTTTTGTGAAAATTATAATTCTCGAGGTATCTCACTCCAGAACACAGTAGTAGCTGTTTTCTTCTCTGTTGGAGATATTGCTGTGTTCCACGTTATGTGGAATATTATAGGAGAGAGGTGAAATATGCCACATTTCCCATATGTCTTTGATAAACACCCTCTGCTAGCCATGCAGATTACCACCTGGCTCCTGTGGAAATTATGATTCCATCCAGGGTTGGGGGCCAGATAGTTATTTAATATACATTCCAGGTGATGCTTATCAAGGGGCGAAGGAACCTAAAGCTCACACGGCTCGCACTGTGATCCCCAGTGTGTTCACATATGTTATTTTATTAAATCTTCCCACCAACCTTATGAAACAGGAATAATTAGCTCCATTTTATAGTTAAAGCAAAGCTGAGATTGTCCCAGCATAAGTGACTTAAAATGGATGACACGAAAGTCTGTCTACACCATCCCAGGAAACCTCCATAGCATACATTCTTTGTGCATATTGTTCACCTTTGCC
The DNA here is from genome assembly GCA_004023965.1 of Spilogale gracilis. NCBI lineage: Eukaryota > Metazoa > Chordata > Mammalia > Carnivora > Mephitidae > Spilogale > Spilogale gracilis. Next base: position 106,208 of record PITA01002608.1, on the reverse strand, counting down.
TTGCACACACTCAAGTTGAATATATCCTCTGATCTGAATATACTTTCTTAATTACCCCTCACTTAAAGAGGTGGGCTGCATACTTTCCTTCTGATAGCTTCTGACTTTCATCAACTAGATACATTCTGTCTTCTCTGTATCTTTGATGTGCCACTTTGGTGTGCTGTGTCTGGCCAAATTCAGGAGGCTATGTTATCTCCAAGGAATTGTGTTCCAAAAATTCTTTTCATTTTGAATATATTTTCCCTGGAGTTCCTATTCACCCTTCTTGCCTGGAAGAAGCCTTCCCCAGGGGTATAGCCCTCCTCTCACTGTTTTAATGAACCCCTGCTGTTCATTAATTATTCTGACTACAATGGATAACAGCACACATCAGACCTTCCAGGTGAACCCTTTATGGGTTAAAAATGAAAATATATTTGTTATTACACTGTATGTTAATAGACTTCAATAAAAATGTATTTGGTTTGGAGCAGGCTTGGTGTATAGTATACAGTGCATGCTGTGGACATTATAGTGCATCAGTAAAAGCTGTATTTCTGGTTCTCTGTTAGGATGTCAGAAGCACTGTTCCCTCATGTGGTGACATAGCAGGAGTTCTTTCCCTAGATGGTGATCCTCAGCACTGAATAAGCAGTGGGGTCTTAGACTTGGTCAGGAACTTGGCTGCCATACAGTCAGGCCAAGAAGGGGTAAGATTCTGGGGTTGAGTTTTAGAGTAAAAGAAAGTAAGGAGTAGTAGGATCTGAGTCTCTGTTCCATGCCCATACTTCCTCTTCTTGGAGACTTTTTGTCATCTACAGGGTTGGGGGATGGCCAGCTTACCATTTACTGTCATCCTTCTGCATTGACCAGGGAGGGGCTTTCCTTTTCTTGGACCACTGGGAAGGAGAAGAAGGAAAGCACCTAGCCCTTTGGAATTTTTTTTTTTTAATCACAAGCACTGAAAAGCTGGGTGAAAAGATGCTCTTCTTCCCCATTCTTTCTTTTTGCCCTTATACCTAAGCTGCAGTGTGCTTAATAGCATATAATGCTGGTCTTTGAAGGAGTCTTTAAACCTTGACCTGCTTTTATCGGGTGGGAATGGAAAGGTCTGTAGGAGATGAGGAGAGTGATGCCTCCAGATGAAGACATGGCAAGGAAGTTGAAGATTCTTGCAAGGGAAGCCACCAAGCACAAGTTGTGGGAGTGGCTCCAGGGTTGGCATGGTTGTGGGTCACAGTCACTGTGGTAGAAGGTAGGGGTGGCAAGGGAGCAGAGAGTGGTATTGTGGTAAATCCTGGATGACTTTCTGCATAGTCATCCTTAAGGTGGGGATTGAGTTTCAACTAAGACTTACTGAGTATCCGGTACCTAACAGGAGATGTTTTAGGTGCTGGAGGTTGGGGTAGGGCATGTGCTATTGAAAAAGATAGATGGAGCCTTTGCTTTTATTGACCTTATGTTTTGATGGGAAATGGAGTCAACAAACAAGGTACAAATAAATGAAAAAATACCTTTCGGATACAAGGCAGTACACATCGGAGTGTGCTGGAGAGGGAGCTTCTTCAGAGCAATCAGAGAGCTTCTCTGAGGAAGTGGTGTTTGAACTGAAATGTGAATGATGAGAAGCAGCTGTCACGTGAAAAGCAGAAGGAAGATCGTTCTAGGAAGAAGCAACTGCAAAGGCCCTGAGAAATGAATGAAGGGGGGGTGTTTGGAGAACTTGGAGATGGAGAGGAGTTCAAAAGTAGAGTTTGGAGGTGGGAGACATCATGTGAAGCCTTCAAGTCTTGGAAAGGATCTTAAATTGTGTTTTCTATTCTTTTCTTTTCTTTTTTTTTTTTTTTTTTACGATTTTATTTATTTGGCAGAGAGAAACACAACTAGAGGGAGTGGGAGAGAGAGAATCAGGCCTCCTGCAGAGCAGGCAGCCTGATGCAGGACTCGATCCAGGGACTCCAAGATCATGATCTGAGCAGGCAGACGCTTAACGACTGAGCCACCCAGGCGCTCCTTGAATTGTGTTTTCGTTAGAATGGGATGCCACCAGAGATTTTTAATTAGTGATTAAGTTGGTCTTCACCCAGTGGGCATGGGCTTTCCAGTTTGTGTCTCTCACTTCCTCTCCCTGTTGCCCTTTTTCTCTCTCTCTCTTCCCTCTGTCTCTCTCATACACACACTCACATGCACACACACATTCACCCTCGGTCAACTTTACTTCTCTGTGTTAATTGGCCTTCAATGATTTCTCCTTCCTCACCCCAGGCCAGGGCACAGGCATCCATGCAGAGAAGCAGGGCTCAAAGGATCCTGGACCCTGGACCTCTTATTCTCTGGAGTAAATCCGTATACTCACTTAGTTTCATCTTCATGCCTAAGACTCTGCATCACTAGCTCTGATTTCTCAGCCTCTCTCTCTCCAGCCTGAATCTCTAGAAATCTCCAAGAAGTCTCTGGGTTGGCTGGGTGATATCTGAAACTAGGTACTAAAAATTATATTAATTAGGCAAATCAGTTGCAGTTGATATCTTTTGTAAGGCAATGATTGTCAGAAGAGGTGAAAATTTAAGTAATCCAAGGGCTTTGCCTTTTCCTGAATACCTGCTTCTCCCTTAGATGGGCTGATGTCTATGGGGTCTGTTTTGGAGGTATATGTGCTTTTTAGAGTACAGTTTCAGTGGAAATGTGCAGGATTCTTGTAATATTTGTCATGGGACTATCCCATGCCTGAGAAATTTTATCTCTATTGGTCTTTGTAGATGATCTTAGAGTGATACTTAAATCATGAAGGCTTATGTCCAAGCTAATATCTCCTGGTAGCACTGGTTTATCAGTGAACAAGTTTTCAGCATTTTAGCCATTATCCTTTAACTCCAGGGAAGCTCCTCGTCACCAGTATATTATCCTCTGGGGGACCGTGGTACACTTCTTAGAGAGAAAATTGTTATTGAAATTCTTTAGCCAGATGCCCTGTTTATTAGCCAAAATACTTATTGTCACTAATATACATAACTTGAACAACTCACTTTCAGCTTTTTGTATCTGTTTCTTGTTAATGGCATAAAATCGGGAATACCTTTCTATCTGATAAGGCAACGATCACATCTTGTCCTGTTCACCCCTGGTCTTCTGTACCTGGTGCAGTGTCCGGAACGTTACAGATAGAACAAACATTTGCCAAATGAGTCAATCAGTGTCCATGGATTAACTCTCAGTGTTGATATATTGGCTTAGTTTTAACGTCTTTATAACCATTATGATTCATTTTTGTAATTATTAACTTGGGATCTCAAAAACTTTACCCTTTGGGGAAAGCAGGTAAAGATGAAATGATCCCTCTGGAATTGCAGGTATTAATTAAAACTCTTTGGGCTTTGAAAGGTTTTTTCTTTTTAAAAAATGTTACAGTGTACTTGTGTTGACAAGAAAGAGACCAGTATGTATATGTTATCAGATGGATAGTCTTAAATTTGCTTCCATGTACAGTAAACTTTCTTCTTTTCTTTTCTTTTTAAGTAAGTGCTAAGCCAAACATGGGCTTGAACTCAGGACCCCAAGAGCAAGAGTCGCATGTTTAATCAACTGAGCCAGCCAGGCACCCTAGTAAACCCTCAGTACAGTTTTGTAATTCGTGATTAATGATGATTTGAATTGGGTTAGTCAGGTCTGTGGTCATACTACTGAGAAAAATCAGTGTATGTGCCAAAGATGTGACTAACAAAGTCATTTCCCTCTCTCATGGCACATCTTTAAGGTTATGGTTTCGGGCACTATAGTAGGCAGAGACCTGCATTGCTCAAGTGCCAACACTCATTATGGATTTTCTTAGATTCCTGTTAAGTATCATTTAACATAGTTATATGAGATACATACAAATGCCATGGGGGATCAGAAGTTCTCTTCATCAAGGTTGCCAGAGCTGGGAGGAATGGGAAGAAGAGCCTGGGTAGCAAAGCCTGAGAGCTGAGGTGCATGGGAGGGGCCAGTGGGGGGCTCCTGCTGAGACTCACAGTGACAGTTTCTCACCGAGAAGGATGCCTTTGAGAGCACCATTTTGCTTAATGCAGATATTCTGTATTCATATTTTAAAAATTCTAAATATTTAGAGATTCTGCCTTCCAGATTTTCTGCCCCACAAACACATAATGCCATACCCACATAGCCTTGTGGTTTTGGAGCTGTCTCTATGGAGTCTGCCCCCCCCCCCAATCAGATTTTAGTCTTCAGAGAGGTTATCAGTCCTTTGTGCCTGACAGTTGGTGGAATTTTTTTCTTAGAAAATACTCTACTGCAAATATTTAGGCCAGCACCACAGAAGGTAGCACTTTTATTAAAATTAAAGATGCTTAAAAAGATAAACTAGTAAATAAGATAAAAATATATGAAACAAAATTAAATGTTTTCAGTAAAATCTTGTGCAACCCTTTACTACATAAGAGTTGTTATATATTAGAGGGTAGAGAAGACAAAGATGAGGGAATTTGACCATTTTCTGTTTAGTATGGATCCAAAGAATAAAAAGGTAGAGATTAAAAAAAAATTCCCTGACATTTTAATGGATAGTTTATAGCTGTATTTACAAGTTGAAAATGGGTTATCCAGTTGCATTTAGACAAGAGCAATGAGATGATATCCAGGCCTTCAACTAGGATATGAAAGATACTCAGTTTCTTTTTAGCAACAGCAATCAAATTAATTTATAATTTTATTTAACTGATAGGTCCTGAAAGTTAAAAGAACTTTCTGTTGTAAATGTACATGATGTTTGTGAGATAAAGGACACTTCTTTCAAATTATTTTGATATTTGGATATTTGGAGCCAAAATTTAGGTAAATGTCCAAGTAGTTTGGCTAACTACTCTTGCTTGATTCCAGCTGTGCTACAAACACATTAGAAATATTTTTTTTAAAGATTTTTATTTATTTGACAGAGAGAAACACAGCCAGAGAGGGAACACAAGTAAGGGGGAGTGACAGAGGGAGAAGCAGGCCTCCCGCCGAGCAGGGAGCCCGATGCGGGACTCGATCCTGGGTCTCCGGGATCATGACCTGAGCCGAAGGCAGTCGCCCAACCAACTGAGCCACACAGGCGCCCCTAGAAATAACAATATTTTGATAAGCAGGATATTTATACAAAATCTTCTACCTGTGACCACCAATATTCCTGTCCAAATACCTTTTATGATAATATCCTTTAATCAGGGTTTTCATTATGGAAATTTTTTTCTACTCAAGAATCCAGAGAATTTTTCCAGCTGGTCTTTGAAGTTTTCTGTTATCTCATGATGCTACCTTTCATTTTACTCTCCCATTGGAACCTGTTGTCACTGCAGACCTTCCAGTGCTTTAACTTGAGATGTTCTGTTGATACATCATGACTTTTCCCATCCACTCCACCCTTTCCCACCCAGGCCAGATGATAACCTGTGTTTATTTTCTAGCTTCATGGCTTATAACTGTGTTACTCTGCCTAAGTTGCTTAATGACTCTGAGCATTGCTTTCCTATTTATAAACTCAAGACATAATGGCCACATGACATTATTGCAATAAAAGAAAATGTGTAAATAGGTCAGCGTAGTTTCTGTCAAATACTTTTTAATCCATACCACTTGCCATTATTATTGTTATGACTCTATAATGATAGTTATTATTATGACGTTATTCTTCCTCACATTGTTAAAGATTAACTTTCTCCAAAAAACTTTCTGCTTGACCTCTTCTAGCTCTAATTTTCCCTTAAGTCTGTATCATCTTAGCACCTGGCTTCACTTTGGACTTCATTAATGTACTCATGTCATTGTATGTCTTTATTCTTTGGTGAGCAGGAACAAAATGTTTGGGCACCTGTGATGTAACAGGTGCTGTGCTATTTATTATGGAGGGATCCAAGGCCACATGGAGGAATGCAGTGTGTGTGTGCACACACGTGTGTGCCCCCACCTGTGCCTCCACGTGCACACATGGGCAGACATATGGGCGTTGGGTGGAATTGGGGATGAAAATCTTTTGATTAAATAGCACTAAGAGTTTTCACAATAAACTATGGTTAAGAAATTAAAACTGCTCTATTCAGACGCCCACTAAAAATCTTAACATCATTTAGCCTGAGTTTTTTTAAGATGGTTTAAGAAGTATGATAGTTATCCTTATTCTTGAAACAGCTTCACATATGCTTTCCTTCTTAGACTCTCCTCTATCCTCATCCAAATACAGAGTGAAGGTAGAAAGTGAAATCCTCCCTGAAGAGCAGAATACAAAAGATGATTCTGAGCTATGGTGGGAAGGGAGGAGAGGAGAAGGTGAGGAAAATATTCCAGAAAGTGCCGACAGCGTGGTCAAAGGTGTTGAAGTATGAAACACTGTTGAGAATGACTGAGAACTGCAAAGGTTAGTGCTTTTTGGCCATAATGTTCAAAGTCAAGCATTTTAGGAGATGCCGCAGGAGAGAATGTAGGCGTCAGCTTAGTCAGACTCAGAGACCTATGGCCTATGATGTTTACATCTCCCTGAGAGGTTATGCACTTGGGGAATGAAGATCTATATGGACAATTTATGATAGGCAAGTTCTGGGGCACCTGCATGGCTCAGTTGGTTAAGCGACTGCCTTTGGCTCAGGTCATGATCCTGGAGTCCTGGAATTGAGCCCTGCATTGGGCTCCCTGCTCCGTGGGAAGCCTGCTTCTCCTTCTCTCACTCCCGCTGTTTTTGTTCCCTCTCTGGCTGTGTTTCTCTCTGTCAAATAAAGTATTTAAAAAAAATAGGCAAGTTCTTCACGTTGCTTCTAACATTGGACTTGGATTTTACATGTGCCGTGGAATACATCTCTTCCTTTTGCTGCTTTCATGAGAAAGTGATGAAAGCATTAGCAATGGTGATGTGTAATTGATGTTAGAGCTCTCACTTTTAATAACCCAAGTATTTCAAATGTGGAAATATTAAATGTCATTTGAGACTTAGGAAGCATGGGATTCTATTTGCAGTTTGAGAATAGGAATGGACTTCAGTGGGCAGAAGAGTCAAGAGGATCACTACAAATTCATAGCCTTGAGACTCTAGGTACCTCCTTAATACATTTCACACAATAGAAAGCCAAGTGCTTCTGTTCATAGCTTCATTTTCTATAATATGCTGTGTTTTTACTCCAAAAATACATTTTCTGCTAAGTCTGAGTGGTGTCCAGCACTTTCACTCTGTCCTTTGGTATTGATTTCTCTTGCTTGGGGATTAAGCAATCAGACCCAGAGCACCCTAACCACAAGAGTTTAAAATTCCCAGAGAAGAATGAGATGTGAAAGAAAAAACACTGGAACTTACTTGAGCTGTAATTAGCCTGAAAATGGAATGTGTGGGAGAGGTCTGCAAGGAGGGTAGGAAAACAGAGGGCAAAACAAAAAGCGCCCTAACATGTTTCCAGCACTGTTGAGGGGAGAATGTATCCTTATGACTTATAATGGGTCTCTGCTTATCAAACAGAATTTTTAATTATCACTCATTTATAGAAGTTGCCAATCTGCCAGTTCAGATATATGTATTCCTTGGCCTTCACATTTTTCTCATGTTAAGTAAATCACTTGAGCATTCTGGTTACACACCTGCTCCTAGGAGTTGAACATCTCAGGTAAACTGGCCGTACAAGTGGCTAATGCTTGGATTGTGGCTTCCTGTAGACAATGCCCCTCTCTGAGGCTCTGCTTGGGTTGCTAAGACCTCTTTTTCTTGGGTGGCTCGAATTTCTCTAATTTTTTTTAAAGTAAAGTTTCCTTGGAAACATATTGGACATACAGAGGAGTACAAAACCATGTAAGTGTAGTTTGCTACATTTCTTCCCAGTGAGCCCAACCATGTATCCTACCTCTAGGTGACGAACTAGCTCATTGCCTGCCCTGTAGGAGTGCACCATGGCCTCCTGCCCCATTGCTGCTCCCCTCCTTAAACCTAAACCCTGTTCTGACTTTCAATGCCATATGTAAATTTTTTTCCTGTTTCTTTTTAATTTGAATTAACAACTAGGTCTTCTAAATAGTTCTAGAGCATCAGACTCCTTCTGGCTTCACCCCAGGGTGAAGATTGGGCATTTCAGGGAGAGTGTTCTGGGTTGAATTGTGGCCCTCAAGAAAGACATGTTGAAGTCCTAAATCCCAGTACCTGAGGTTGTGACCTTATTTGGAAATAGGGTCATTTCAGATGCAGTTAGTTAAGATGAGGTCATGCTGGAGTAGGATGGGCTGCTAGAGTAGTTAACTGGTGTCCTTGAAAGAAGCATGTGTACATGTGTAGGAGACACAGGGATAACACTGGGAGGACGGTAAAATCGAATGATGCATCTATAACTTGAGGAACGCCAAGGAGTGTTAGCAGCAACCCCAGAAGCTAGAAAGAAGCAAGGAAGGATTCTCCTTACAGGTTTCAGAGGGAGCACGGCCCTACTGACACCTTGATTTTGGGCTTCTAGCCTCCAGAACTATGAGACAATAAACTTCGGTTGTCAGAAGCCACCCTGCTGTGGTACTTTGTGCTTGTACCCCTGGGAAATGAAAGTAGAATGTCTGCAGTGGGCCTGGTGCCCCGACTCCTCGTCTCTGCAGCCCCTAAGTGCAACTGGCCCTGGGTGCCGAAATTGCCTTGGCTACATCCCGTCCAAGCTGCTCCTGTCTAGACTGGCTCACAGAGCACTCTGTCTTGCAGCTGGTTGATTGGCGTCCATGCTGTGCCCCAGAGGAAGACAGAGGTTTCATTAAGGTTATATTTCTTCACTGGAGCTTTCAGACTGAGCCAGTTTGGTTTTCTGACATACCCCAGACCAAAGCTCTGCACATCAGCCCTCTGTGTCTTCCCATCATTGCCTATTGGGTCTTCGCTGAGGTGTCCTTACCCATCATACCACACTCAGACTGGGGCCACATCCTCCATCCAGTTTTCCCCAGTTCCTCTGGTCCAAATCATTTTGATGGACAAATTTATTCTTTTTTTTTTCTTTTTAAGATTTTATTTATTTATTTGACAGAGAGAAACACAGCTAGAGAGGGAACACAAGCAGGGGGAGTGAGAAGGAAAGAAGCAGGCTTCCTGCCGAGCAGGGAGCCTGATGTGGGGCTTCATCCTGGGACTCTGGGATCATGACCTGAGCCGAAGGCAGAAACTTAACGACTGAGCCACCCAGGCATCCCTGGACAACTTCATTCATTCATTTATTCTTCCTTCCTTCCTTCCTTTCTGAGAGAGAGTGAGTGAGAGAGAGCATGAGAGGGGACAAGGTCAGAGGGAGAAGCAGACTCCCTGCGAAACTGGGAGCCTGATATGGGACTCGATCCCGGGACTCCAGGATCATGACCTGAGCTGAAGGCAGTGGCTTAACCAACTGAGACACCCAGGCGCCCATGGGCTTTATTCTTTAAGTGAAATCTCTATTTTCAAATAGTATCACATGATATAAATAAGGGTTTCATTTTGCTGACCTTAGGTATACAAAAGATAAGTTCTCATTTGAAAAAATAAAAAAGCTCTCAGATCAAAAAGCCATCTGACAATTAGGCTTTAGTAAGTAATAAGGAACTATGTAGAACATATTGGACAACAGGGTACTTTCTTTATCAAAGAATTAGTTTTATTCTGCCTTATAACTTATCTATTTTTTATTCCGGGCTGAGTTTCTGGTGTTAGGGAACCACAAGGACCATACTGTTATGAGGTCCCCAGGGTGACTCCATGGACTCGGGCCACTTCCTCTGCTCTCTTTTTTTTCTTTTTTTTTTTAAAAAGATTTTATGTATTTATTTGACAGAGAGAAACACAGCTAGAGAGGAACACAAGCAGGGGGAGTGAGAGAGGGAGAAGCAGGCTTCCAGTGGAGCAGGGAGCTCAATGCCAGGCTCGATCCTGGGACTCTGGGATCATGACCTGAGCCTAAGGCAGACACCTAATGACTGAGTCACCCAGGCGCCCCCCTGCTTTTCTTTTGTATCCTTGCTTTGGGACCTAGGGACTCACTGGTGGTTTTTTACTTAAATGCTCTTAGCATAGACTCTGTCCCTTAGCTTCATATATCCATAACATATGGCCCTTTCTTTCTGTTCAGAAGTCATTACTTACTGCTACTAACTCTCGGGAAGTCTTCAGGGCATTTTTAGAAAATCACTGGATATGGAGGGAAGTTTCAAAAATTTAAGTCATCCTACTTTTGGTTTCTGGTCTATTTGTGGTGCCTTATTCTCTTGCTGAGTCTCTTTCAGCTTCTAGTTCCTACTGTGTATACTATTTCTGTTTCTATTTTGCCCTCTGAGGGGGAATGCAAAAAAAAAAACCCCAAAAAACGTAGGTTTTGGACTAATCGTGTATTCTGTACAATACGCATATTATGCAATGAAAACTAATAAGATGTGCACTTTGACTCCGTAGGTAAGAGGTTGGGATGAGGCAGAAGGTTATGTTTGGTACGTTTGTCTTTGTTTAAATGTGTGACTATATGGACTTGCTCTCTCGGCTCACATACCCCTTACGCTCTGAGATCTCATGTCATGGGATGTCTGGGTGATACATACCTGTGACAGATGGACAGATGGAGGAGTGGATGATGAAGTGCTCTCTTGGCCAGTTATTTTATTGAACTGCTGATAGGATAAATTTCCGCTGGGTTCAGGGCTGCCTCCGGAAGCCTGGAAGGGTTTTCATAAGTTCAGGAGGATTTCTTAGCCTGGAGTCCAGGGATCCAGAAGTGGTGTCTTCTTGGCTTGCCTATGGAATGTGCTAAAACATTTGGGCTGGTTGTGTGAAAATGGGGCCCTCTATGTGATGGGGTTACTTCTTTCATTGGAAACCCAGGTTTCTTTTTCTATTTACCTTCGTGGGATGGTGTATACGTCTTTGAAAATCTGTTAGGAGACTTTACTTCCCTTTCCTTCTGAAGACAAATGCCCTTCTTCAAAATCCCTTTTGCATTTCTGGACTAAGTTAACTTATAGTGTGAAGAATGCAGCCAGTAGTAAACAGTTACCCATATTTTAAAACATCCGCCTTTTGGGGCTTTCCCAGAAATCTTCTTTTTTTTTTTAAAAGATTTTATTTATTTGACAGAGAGAAACACAGCTAGAGAGGGAACACAAGCAGGGGGAGTGAGAGAGGGAGAAGCAGGCTTCCCACCAGCAGAGAGCCTGATGTGGGACTCGATCCCGGGTCTCCGGAATCATGACCTGAGCCGAAGGCAGTCGTTTAACCAACTGAGCCACCCAGGCGCCCCCAGAAATCTTCTTTATAGAAAATGTTAAAGGCATAGGAATCCCACAGATGGGTCTTCACGAATTTGTAGAGTTGATTTCAGTTCCCACTTTATAATAAAACTTGCTTCGGTGTCCTGGAGCTAAAAAGTTCCATTAATGTAAATCAATGACGGTTTTTAGTCACATTGTTTATAAGTCTAATGACTTCAAGATCATTTTATGGCTTTAATTGTCTGCTTTATCAAACATTGACCCTGGCACATAGTAGGCACTTGCCAATCCCTTGATTCTAAAGAAAAATTTGGTTATCTTTCTGTGTGATTATGCCTTGGATTATTTTCTGGACAAAGCACAGGACAAAGCATTCCAGAGAAATGTTTTTTTATTTATCTGTTTGCTCAAATGCTCTGATTTTTCTGCTGAGTGTGGTGTGCCCAGGAAGAGAAAGTGGTTGTAAGGTACAGTCTATTTTCTACACCTACTTTCTCTTCACTATGTTTTGTTTTCAACAGGGTTAGTATAGATTCAACTTAGCTAGAAATTTACTTTCTTATTTAAAATACTCTTAACTTGCCCTTTTCACAGAGTCATAGTATTTTAATTATCTAGGTATTTCTAGATGACTTGAATTATCAAAGATTTCTTTCTTTAGAGAAAAACCTTATTTAAAAGGAAAATTTCACTTTTATTTTTTTTTAAGATTTTATTGATTTGACAGAGAGAGAATGAGCAGTGGGGAGGGCCAGAGAGAGAGAGAAAAAGAGAGAGAGAAGCAGGCCCCTGCGGAGTAGGAAGCCTGAAGCAGGGCTCCATCCTAGGACTTGCAGATCATGACCTGAACTGAGAGTAGATGTTTAACTGACTGAGCCACGCAGGCACCCCGGAAATTTCAATTTTAAAGTATTACTAGCAATTTGTAAGCTTCACTGTCTCCATAAAGTATTTTATCTAGATTGAAAAAAAGAGAAAGATTTGGCTCCAAAATGGCATTTAGATAAGTAGTTTTCTGAAAGCAACTTAAATGTCTGCTAGTAGGAAATGGGTAACTTTGTGATATATTTGGTGGATAGAATAGTCTACAGAACTTGAAAAGAATGAGCCAGACCTTTCTGCATTGCATCAATATAGATGAAACTCAAAATTATGTAAGTGTTGAACATTGCTTAGAACAATATCATATGCCATATGTTTATGAATGTGTGTGTGGATGCATACATATAGCTATTAATAAAAAGTGGACTGGCCCTCTATCAAATTCGTGATAGTGGTTGTCCCTGAGAGAAGAGGAATGGGGATAGAGAGGGGAACATAAATGTGCATTTTTAAAAAGTCCCTGAGAAGATATGGTTATCTTCTCAGTTAACAGGCTCACGGGCATTTGTTATATTAACATATGGACGTCTGTTAACATTTTTGTAATAAAAAAATTCCTAATGAAATAGGTTCCAATCACAAACCATATGTTTATCAAGACTCTGGGAATGAAACTGAAGCTATTCTAATACATCTCTATTTCACGATGGATGCCATTCTGTGGAAAATGAAAGTTGACAGAATGAATCCTGAATGGGAGGAAAGCTCCAGGTTCACCTGCTCTTGGAAAGTTCTCGCGGCTTACGGGTCCAAAATAAGGACCCAGACAGCAGACCGCCTAGACCAAACCCTGGCTTGCCACCTTCCAGCTTTGAGATCTTGGACAAGTTGACCTTTCTACGCCTTTCTGTGTTCTCAGCTGTAGAATTTGAGTGACATTGCCCGGGCCAGTGCTGGGGAGGGCTGTGAGTTCATGCGTGCAGTAGACATGCAGCGAGATCAGCTGCTGCTGTTTCCAGTATTCCTCCATCCGCAGCCTCTCTTCTGCGTGTGGTTTTCATTCTCACCTCAGGCTCTTTGCAAATGCTCTTTCCTCTGCCCAGAATGTTTTTCATTTTTACCCTCTGTCATCTGGTTAACTCTTCAGTGGAGTTCTCTGAGAATTCCCCCAATTCTTCAGAAAAGCTTCCCTGTCCTTGACTTGGGTCAGTTTCTAGCCCTACGGCAGTTGTAATTTAAATAATTACTTGTGAACTGCTTGCTAATATCTGCCTCTCTCCTGGTTGGTAATCTGTTTTTGGTTTTTGGTCCCCCCCCCCCTTCGCTACTTTATTTTTAGTGCCTACAACAATGTCTGGAATAGAGTAGGCATTGAGAAACCATTGATGAAACCAACATTATTGTAGATGTGGAAATTTTCAGAGTTAATTTTATAGAAATAAATATAAATTGATTTCTATAAAAGAAATAAATTCAGCTCACTTTGCCAAAAGGATTAACCCACTAGTATTAGAAAGTAAATCTAGGATTATATGATTTCATAAAAAATACTTATCACATGTATTGGTTTACTTGTAATAATACTATAAAGTATCCCAAATTAAGGTTTTTTTAAAGATTTTATTTTATTTATTTGGCAGAGAGAAACACAACTTGAGGGGAACACAAGCAAGGGGGAGTGAGAGAGGGAGAAGCAGGCTTCCTGCTGAGCAGGGAGCCCAATGGGAGGCTCCATCCCAGGGATCTGGGATCATGACCAGAGCCAAAGGCAGACGCTTAATGACTGAACCACCCAGGTGTCCCTCCCCTAATTAAGTTTTGCATCGTATTTGTATTTTGGCTTTAGAGAATCATCTGATGGATAGTAATATAAGTTTCCATATTTTCATGTGCTGTGGAAAGCAGGAAAATTTCCAATACTTTAATCTTAAGATTTTATCTAAATTCATCTGATTGTTTACCCCCATGTTAACTCACTTTTTTCTTTTAAAAATAGCAAAAGAGGAATCAACAGGTGATATTTCCCAAGGAGCAGAATAAGCTAGGTTCATTGAAAATTAACTGACAAGTAAATAAGCAATTTGGAAAAAAGGACTTTTGTCAATTGGATGGAATGCTACTTATAACTTTTAAGCAAACTGAAACAGCAAACTGACTTTCAGAGTCAGAAGAAAGGCATGAAACTGGTTCCCTTTAGTTGTTGGTTTATTTACTCTGGGAGAGAAACATAGGAACACTTCTAAATTTAAGGAAGTTCAGTGTTCAGATATTAGGGCATTTCTCCCGGAAAGAGATCACATAGAATTTTGAACTGATTAAAATCCGGATTTATTAGATAGAGGAGCAGAGCCAGAAACAGGAACTTTCAAAACATTGAAGGCATTTTTTTTTTTTTTTTAAGATTTTATTTCTTTGACAGAGAGAAACACAGCCAGAGAGGGAACACAAGCAGGGGGAGTGAGAGAGGGAGAAGCAGGCTTCCCGCCGAGCAGGGAGCCTGATGTGGGAGTGGATCCCCGGTTTCCAGGATCATGACCTGAGCCGAAGGCAGTCGCTTAAACAACTGAGCCACCCAGGCGCCCCCATTGAAGGCATTTTTATGACTCTGATGGATGGGAGGGAGGAAGTTTCAGGGCTACGTAAATAATGCAAAGCCCTCCACTGAAAAAGGAGACCACAAATTGTAGCCTTGAGAGAATTACCCTCTTCCCACCTTTGCAGACACACGATTTTATACAGCAGATCACTGGAAAAATTTATAGCCATATTTTCGTTTATTTTACTTCTCTGTTAACTGTTGCATACGGAAATCATAAGTAACTGCATTTTTGAATGCTGAATGCATATTTACAATGTAGTTATTTGGTTTTAAATATTTGCCAAGCTTGGAGTATGAACATTTTTTTTTTTAGTGGAAGTAAAACATCTCTTCATTAGAAATATGCAAAATTAATTATTGTTCCAAAATATGATGGGGGCAGGTACTGCAAGGTACTAAGATACCAACTTCCTTTGAATTTTGATTTTTTTTACTGTGTTATGTTAGTCACCATAAAATACAGCATTAGTTTTTGATGCAGCATTGCAAGATTCATTGTTTATGTACAACACCCAGTGCTCCATGCAATACTGCCCTCCTTAATAACATTTTGAATGTGTCGACTCAAAAAATCCTGCTAATTACCACTTCCCCTATTGAGTAGTCATCTACCCCCAAATCAAGGTGAGAGAGTACTTTTGAAGTCATATAGTTAGAAGATTCTGTGTACTTTGGGAAACACTAGTTTAAATCACATTCTAAGTCTTGTAGTCGAGTTACATCCTTGACACTCTTGATTCACTCTTGGCATTACCTGGCAGCTTGCTAGAAATGCAGATTCTCAGGCTCCACCCCAGACCTACTGAATCAGAATCTACAGTTTAAGAAGTTGCTCGGGTGTTGCCAATAGACATTTAAGTTTGTTAAGCACTGCTGTCCAAATGCCTCCCAAGTGATTTTTAGAACAGAGTATCTTTAGTAACAAGTGACTCATTATCCAATAATGCAAACTGTATTATCTTTCCTATGCTATCTTTAGGCAGCCCAAATATTAGCAATTTCTCTCTGAGTTCAGACCTAACTCCTTGAATATTGCCTTTACTGGTTTTGGCTGAACACCCTCCTCCTTTTCCCCCCACCCCACTCAGCCTTCAGAACAAGGCTAATGCCTCTTTTTCATGATGGTCATTCAGGTCATTCAGACATGATAATGGGTGATCTTGTTTTCTGCCTTGATTTAAGTTTCTCCAGATGTAAGTAAGCCCCCATCCCCCCAGCTCTTCCTGATACCATACTGTTTGGGTTCTCTTTACCAAGTATTCAGACTAGATAATTTTAAAGGACCCTTCCAACTTCAAAATTGTGATTTCTCCTTTACTTTCAGCTGATAGTAAGTACTAGTGGGCAGAAGATGATGGAAACCAGGAGCTGTACTTTCTTTGCATTTAGGAAGAATGAGTCCGAAGTACAAATGTATCCGTAATTTCCTTAGGCTCAAAATTCAGCGTCACAATGGAGACTTCCATTATAATAATAGCTACTAGAGAGCACCACTTTGCCTTTCTTCTAATTTCTAAATGCATCAACTACTTGGCACTTCAAAAGTGGAAATGCGTGTTTTTTGTGTCTCTGTGAATTTTCAGTTTCAAAGAAAAAAATTCCCTGTAATCCAGAATTTAGCACATCAGCAGGTTTTGTTTTTCTCTAGTGTCTTTCATACACACATCCATCTTATACATAGAAATAATTTTCGTATTCTCAGCTTTTAAAATTTTTCCTTCTTGATGAATTCTAAATATTTTTTCATGTTATTTAATGATTTTCATAATAGTTAAGCACAATTATTTCCTTATTGTAGGACATCAGAATTCATAGAGGCTTCTTAAATAAAGTATTTGCCATATTTTTATTGGTTTGGTTTTTGATATTTGCTTCCTAAGAATTTTTTTTTTAAGTAACACTTTATATGCTAGCACAAATATAGAGCGTGCACAATTTTTGTTTTGTTTGTTTTTGTATCAGGGTTAGTCTTGTGTAAGAAAAGCTGTAGCAAGAGCGGTTTGGTTTTTTTTTTTCCAATTTTTTTTTTTTTTGAGATAGTAACCCATAGCACATTCTTAAACGAGTTGTTCTTCTAATTTCTCCTTGCTTCCTTTCCCCTCACTTTCTCCTAGATATTTTCATTTTTATTGACCTTCTCATTCTCCTGTCTCCTCTTCCTGCTTAGAGGGTTTTCAGAGCAACAGCGTCCTCTCTCACCTCTGCATTTAACAATAAAGCTGTGTGTATGTGTGGAGAGAAGCTGAAAAATATGACAGATGGTTCTTTCATTACCAGGTTGTTTGGGATTAATTAAGCTGGATTTTTTTTTTTTTTTTTTTTTTCCCAAGGAGCCTGAGCTGGATCTGGTGGATAACCAGTTGTGAGCTATAGTAATATAATATGTGCTGCCATTTTGTTCTTGGATTTTTGTTTTGTGTTTGGTAATTTCGCCACCCTGTCAAGCATTTGGGAGAGGTCAGAAGTGAGTTTACTAAGACAGTGTATTCATTGAACATATCTTAATGGCTTAAAGCTTTTCTTGGGCAATGAATCCCATTCTTGATAAGCATGCTGTCTTTGTGTTTTCTTTCAGCACTTAAGAGTGAAGAAGCAGCCCAAACCTTTGTCTTGGGTGATTTCTAGAGGAGAGGCTCTGACAATTTAGCAGACCGGCTCCCCGGCCGGGTCTCTGGGACCCTTACCACATCCTTCACCTTCACAAGCAGAGCGCCTTTGGGAAACAGATTCCTAAAAGTGCAGGTAAGCCAAGGCAATACTACTGGTGTCTCAGCCTTCTTAGATTTGAGTTTGAACACTTGAAAGGTTCTTATGCAATGTTGCCACCTCTAGCAAATGACTTTTAGACACCTATTAATTTATCTCTTACTAGTTCAACATGTGGCCAGAGGGCCCATGAGACTTTTAATGGAATAACTGGTGACTCATCAGCATGTCCCAAAGTTGAGCTATGAAAGTTATAAATACTTTTATTATTATATTAAAATTTATTTAAGTAATTGCTTCACCCACTGTGGGGCTAGAACTCATGACCCCAAGATCAGGAGTTGTATGCTCTTCTGACTAAGCCAGCTGAATACCCCTTAATTTTTTTTTTCTCAGTGTGGATAGATCTTCTTTGGGACTATTCTAAGCCAACATGGAAGCCGAAGAGTAAGAAAACACTGAAGTTAAAACTAGACCATTACACGCATCATGGCTGTTGTAGAAACTGCTGTTAATAAAGATGCTTGCCCTCTCTGGGCCTTGTTTTCTCAATAGAATGAACTCTGGTTCCCTCTCCATCCTTAAATGCTACAAGTCATAATAATTTTATTGAAGTACCGTAGTATGATTTTTAGGCACATTCTCCTTACTATTCCTGGAACCCATGTACAAATTTAAAACCCCACTTCATAAATTTATTCTGGGAAAGCTCTGGAGCTCCAATATCCATAGAAATTAGCTCCACGTTTTCCCCATGCATCTCTACAGTCTTTCTGATTTGCAAGGCTTATCAGAAAGCAGTTATTCTTCTAGCAGGTTTGTTACATTACTGTTTTGTTTGAAAATTGTTTTTGTGAAGGACACCCATTGAATGAGAACATAATGCTTTCTTTAGTGGTCCTGGCAAATTTGGACATTTCCGATGGTTTTGGGCTTTGATCCTTGGGAGTCTTTTGAACTCCTCACTGTTCACACCGAGATTATTCATGAGTGGTTTCAAGGTCCTGAGCCACTGGGCTGGCAAAACTCTTGACCACCACAGACTCGGGCTGGACATGGCCTGGATCTGCCGGCTTCTTATTTTATCTTAATTTAATGGACCATGAGCTGTCCTCTTCTTGGTGATTTGTGGAACAGTCTTTCCTGCCAGTCTATATATCTCCTGGCATCAGGTGGAAGTATTTTGAGTCTTTGTAGCATAATGGGGAAGAGAATGGATTCTGATGTGTGCCTGCGTTCTAATTCCAGCTCTGCCACTTACTGCCTCGAGGAAGGAATTCTTTGGAACATTATAATTTCTCTGTGCTTCAGTGTCATCACTCGTGTGATATAGATGGCAGTAGTACCTTTCTTCAGGGATGGCTTTGAGTAAAATAATCACACGTAGAATATTGAGAACAGGTCCATTACATAAGCGTTCAGAACACTGAAACCATTTTTATCGCTATCTGTTCAGTTTCATCTTCTGTTCCATTCTCTAGGGCTGAGACATTCAGCTTCTCGTCCTGAGCTGGTTACACGTTGCTGACTGTCTATTTCTTTTTGAATCTAAAATGCAATATTTGAATCCTTCTCAATAGTATGTATGATGGTGTAAAATTAAACTGTCTACTCAAATTATTTCCAGAGTTCTTGATTTTGTCTCTAGCTTTAAGAAATAAATTTGATATGCTGATTACAAGTCTGGGTTGTTTTTTACTAAAACTCTAGAATAGTTGTATTATGAAAAGCATAAAAAGATGTCACTTCTATAGCCAGAATAGGGTCTAATATTTTGCTGATGGATTATTTCTACCTTGACCCCTTTCATTTTTTATTCAGAAGCAGATGAGTAAGTCTTTCTATCAGGGATGCTTTGAAAAGTTGAAATGAATGTGCAGAAATAGCTAGCATAGTAATGGAAGCTTAATTTTCTGAGGCTTTTATTAGGGCAATGGCATTAGTTCTTTAGGGTCTTTGCCATGGTGTTACAAAGTTCATTTTTTAGTAAAGTCTTGGTCTCTGGGCAGCTAATATTTCATTAGTTTTAAAAGAAGAATGAGAAAACAAGATTAGAAAAGTCCTTACCACGTGCCAGACTTTTACCTAAGTGCTTTATATTTACTACTTACCATAGCTCTGTAGGGTGGTATTATTCCCATCTTACAGCCAAGGACACTGAGTTATAAAGAGGTTAAGCAGCCTCCCAGGTCCTATAACTGGTCAGATATGTAGAGTTCAGACTCAAACCCCAGGGTCTGATTGCTGTGCAGGCAACCTTAACATCTAACTATGCAGCTACGGGGAAGAATAAATTGCATGGAGAGGAAGGGGAGAGGATAGAAGGACCAGATTACAGAAGTCCTACATACTAGGCTAAGCAACTTCATGTTTCTTGAGCAAATGGTAGGAAGCCACTGGGGGTCTCCCTGTGGGGTGGGTGACATAATGAGAGCTGGGTTTTGAGGATTTGGTGTCAGGTGCAGCCTGTGGGCTGGTTTGAAGAGAGATTAGAGATCATTGCTAGGAGCTGAGAAGAAATGGTCACGTGGCTTTAGGAACCCGCATCAATTAGCGTAAGAGTTTCAGAACGCCCACATTTACGTGCACTCAGGAGGAGGAGGCCTAGAAACATAGGCAGAGAAGTTAGAGGAGTGAGACCCAGGCCAGAGAAGTACCACCCAAAGGAGGTGGCTCGGGAATTGAAAACCCTGGAGTTTGGAGAGGACTAGAACAAAACCAGGACTACCGTGCCCCACCGTAAGACTGGAATTGTGCTGGAGGAAAGTCCACATGAAAATGTCCTTTTGTGGCACGGACTCTGCTACTTGTGAGTGAGATCCCCTTTGGCAGGTTTTTAAAATGTTCTACATCCTGGCTGTCTCTTCTATACTGTGGTGACTAAGACCTTTCTCTGTCAACATGCCACGAGCTCTTTCCAGCTCTGAGGTCTGTAATTCCGGGGTTCAAGCTGTGAACAACAGTGATTGGGAGTGCTGTTCCCAGTGGAATGCCAAACCTGGCCATGCAGAGTGAAATATGTGTCCTGTAGATAAAATGAGAGGAGTAGCAAGTAGAAGGACAAGTCTGAAAAACATATAGGAATGAAAATGTTTAGGGAATTTACAAGGCAGCCATAAACATTCCCTAGAATGTGAGGGAAATTTTTCTCAAAGATGCTTATTTCAGAGAGAATCTGACTGGTTTCTTCAGAGAAAATTCTGTTGATTGGAAAATTGAACAGGTCAAGTCCAAAAGACTTTTTTTTTTTTTAAGATTTTATTTATTTGACAGAGAGAAACACAGCCAGAGAGGGAACACAAAAGCAGGGGGAGTGAGAGAGGGAGAAGCAGGCCTCCCGCCGAGCAGGCAGCCTGATGTGGGACTCGATCCGAGGTCTCTGGGATCATGACCTGAGCCGAAGGCAGTCGCTTAACCAACTGAGCCACCCGGGTGCCCTCCAAAAGACTTTTAATAGAGATAATGAGGAACTTAGAGTGAGTTTCCAGTTCCTGTCAAAACCCCTTTGTTGTGAAGCTCTGACCCTCTGGGATATAACTTCTCTTTCCCTGACCATCTCCATCAGTACTTCTCAAATACACAGATCACCTGGGGGTCTTGTTAAAGTGCTGATCTGATGCAGTGGAGCAAGGATGCGGAGTTGCAGTTCTGCATTTCTACCCAGTTCCCAGGTGTTGCCAGTACTGCTGGTCCGTGAATGCGATTTTGAAAACAGGAGTCTAAAATATTTCACGTTAGGTCTCCCAACAGATAGACTTCTTTAGAAACAGTGTAACAGTTCCCTCCTCAGACTATGAGCTCTGTTTTTCATCTCAGGGAGCACACACCCATGATGAGTTCTTGATATTAATAGATGTATCAATTCTTCTGTCAGTGATTTGTATTATTCAATGGCATCAATAACTTGAATTGTTATGGGTGGAGGTTATTTTGTTTTTCTTTTAACTGAGGAACTGAAGTAAATCTGTTCATGAGTAAGCACCAGACTACAATATAAAGTTTTTTTTGTTTTTTTTTTTTAAGATTTTATTTATTTATTTGACAGAGAAACACAGCAAGAGAGAGAACACAAGCAGGGGGAGTGAGAGAAAGAGAAGCAGGCTTTCAGCCAAGCAGGGAGCCTGATTCGGGGCTCGAACCTAGGACTCTGGGATGGTGACCTGAGCCAAAGGCAGACGCTTAACGACTGAGCCACCCAGATGCCTCCAATATAAAAATTTTACATAAAATTAAACATGCATTTACTATATGATCCATGAGAACATATGCTTATCCAATGACTTGAATGTTTAATGTAGCTTTGCTAACTTAGGTAATAACAACAAAAAAACTGAAGAGAACCAAATGTCTGTTCACTGGTGAATTAATTAATAGTTGTGATATAGTCATACAACAACTCCGTTACTATAAAAACTATAAAAGTGAATTTCTGATACATGGACAATTTTTTCAAAAGCATTTATACTAATTAAAATAAGCTACACATAAGATTCTTATCATATGCTTCTATTTAAATGAACTTTTAGAAAAAGCAAAAGTATAGGATAAACAGAGCAGGGGCCAAGAAGTGGGAGAAAGGGAGTTAGTCATAAAGAGGAAGATGGGAACTTAGGGGGAGGGGGTTGATGGAAATGTTTACTATAATTTTAGTAGTTGTTACATGATTGTATATGTTTGTGAAAACTCATCAAATTAATATACCTAAAGTGAATTTTATTATATAAAAATTTTATCTCAATAAAGTTAATTTTAAAAATCAGCCACAATTATTAACTTGTTAACATCTACAGTTCCTTGGAGGTTATCTTACCAGTGGGTTATTAATATGAGGAAATAGAGAAAATTTCCACTCTGGGAGAAGAAATGGGTCTCTGAGAGAAAATATAAATAAACAGTAGGAATGTAAGAAGTTCCCTTAAAAGCTTCTTTGTGTATTTTCAATGTAGCTGAGTCTGAAGAGAGAGATCTTGCAAAACAGGAACTTCAGTTCATTTATTTTTAGCATCCAGTGTAGTATGCTATTAGCTGAATGATTTTAGTGTGCCCCACTGTGCTATTAAAAAACAAAATTCTGCTGAAAAGTCATTTCTGTCCTTTTTATATTCTTTGCAGTAAACACACCCGGTTTTCAGGAGAGGACTTGGTCATTTGCTTTGGCAGGAAAAGCTTAGCTTTAATTAGGTAAAAAGATCTGTCTACATCTGCTAAGGATGAAATCTGGCCAAAGCACTGGCTTTCTGGAAAGAGTGAAAGAAGAGAGTGTGCGTGTATATATGTGTAGAATTACCTGCCTATCATTGTATTAGCCAAAGAATTGGGGGAGGAGGAGAGAAGGTTAATTATACATGCTCTTTTGCCATGCAAAAAGAAAAAAACTATGTATTTAGAAATCAGCCAGAATGTATACAGTTGGTCCAATTTGTTGAAGCTAGGCAGTTATTTGGGGGAGGGTGATGGTGCATAAATCAAACTTTCTATTTACTCAGTAATGTCAGGTTTCCCCCCCTTAATTTGTATCAGATAGTAGTAACTCCGCATTTCAGATTTAAACTTCACTTTTTCAGGTATAAGAGAGCGTATTAATTTTGTATGTGCTTCTCTTTATTCTTTAATAGTGGCCTATTGAGAATTATCAGGTCCTTCCAACAGAAATCTCATCTGAGTACTGAGTCCTTAAGAGTTATTTTTTAAATTATGAAGTTAACATTTTTTCATATTATAATGTTTCTAAGTATATTTTAATAAATGCCTATATGTAATGTGTACCATTCCTCTTTTTTACTTAAAAAAGGTGTTATGTGAATATAAAGTTCATGATGTAATAGTTAAAAAATATGGTGATTATAGTTTCCCATATGTTACAATTTAAAAGTTTTCCATAATGTAGAATTAAACTCAGATCTGAGTTTGAATTCTGGCCACTGTTCTGGTAATTGAGCATCTCTAGCTTGGGGATGATAATATACTTGCTTTTGTCATCATGTGTGAAAAGGACTTACTGTACTGTTGGGCATTTGGTGAGTAACTTCATAAATTATGCCATTATTTACAGGATCATCAGCACCAAAGGGTGGAGGTCCTCTGTATGTTAATGAAACTACCAGACACATTTGGATTATCTAATTAGTAACAGGGACCTACTTAAAAAAGAGGAGACAAATGAGTTAAAGAGGACTGAGCCGTTTACGTAGGTCACTGCGAGGTCCTGCGTGGCTGGACATGGCTAGGTCTAGAAGACTTAGGAAACCTATGGGGCTGGACCAAAAAACCCAGACATTACTGCATAGCTAGAACTGAGCTAATGCTCACGTGGACATGTGATGACAGCGTGGTCATGAACTGAGCAATCAATACAAAGAGGAAGGCGGGCAGGATATATGGTCTGGCCAAGTTCGCACAGTTTTGGGTGTGTCAGTGTGAGGGGAGGATTGGTGGAGAGCTGTGTGAGGAAGGAACTCTGCAGGCTAAATGGGCACCAGCTGCCTGCCGGGCCACCTGGTAAAGCTGTGGAGGTGGGCCAGGAACGGGGGCACCTATCTAAGGGGAGAGTTGTGGCTGAAATCCTATCCATGCCAAGATTTGTGCCCACATGGTGGGGGCATGAGGAGGGAAGCCAGAGGAACTACTCTTTTCTAATATGCACAAAGAGCACGAAGATACAGGTTGTTGGGTAAGACTGCTGAGCAGCAGTGCATGCCATGCGAGGGGAGTCCACGCAGTCACTGCCGTCAGTCACTGAGGCAGCAGGAGGCATGAGGAACAGAGAAGATGGGACGTGGTTTCAGATCCAAGTAGACCAAACAATTGGAAGTTTGGCTGCAGAGCCACTGGGGTGGCTGAGAGAGAGAAGAATGCCGACTTAGGAAAAGAAGGATGTCATCCAGTGAGCCAGCAGCAGAATTCAGGCCTGGGGAAGGAGATGGCCAAGGTCCACGTGGAATCAGCTAGAACCTGACCAAACTATTGAGGTGCTACTCCAGGGCTCCTCAGGCTCCCTTTCCTGGGGCTGGGATCAGTCCCAGAGTCTGGGTGGGCCTGAGCCTACAGACGAGAGGGGAATTAGGAAGCGTCTCCAGCCAGATGTAGTGAAATGTCACAGACAGGCCAGGCTAGGTCTGTCTGCTCAGGGTCTGGAAGAATGAACATGAAGAGCGTTTCTTCGTGTTGTAGAATACTGAGATACCACAGGGCTTTGTGCTTGGTGAATAGAACGATTATTCCAGAATTGTTGAACATGCTTTGTTCTAGCTGGATGTTGGTAAAATGAACTCCTTTTGATTTGAGAAGGCATGAGGAGAGTCTAAAAATAAAAATCTGACCATTTTCAGGGCGCCTGGGTGGCTCAGTTGTTAACCATCTGCTTTCAGCTAAGGTTGTGATCCCAGGGTTCCGGGATCAAGCCCCATATCAGGCTCCCTACTTAGCAGGAAGCCTGCTTCTCCCTCTCCCTCTGCTTGTGTTCCCTCTCTGGCTGTGTTTCTCTCTGTCAAATGAATAAAATCTTGAGAGAGAGAGAGAGAGAGAGAGAGAGAGAGAGAGAGAGAGAGAGAGAGGAACTGACCATTTTCAAGTGCCATGCCGTAGGGTTGGTTGGTTAGTTTGTCTTTATAAGTAATGCCATCCAGCTTGCCCCGAGGCTCAGGAATGCCTCCAAAACAAGCACCCTCCTCTTTCCTTCTCCTGTGTACTCAAGTTTGAGAATCACTGCCCTAGGACACTCAATAGAACCATAGAGGAAAAAAAATACTGGGTTTCCTGAAATCCAGTAGAATGAGTTGGGAACAAGGTTAGGAGTAATAGGATTTTGTTTCTGCCCAGCTTGTGATTACAACCTTCCTCTTGATTTCCTCAGTCCCTGGATTTATACTTCTTAAGGAGCTGGTAGGATAGACAAATGAGAGAAATGTTTTGTAGTGTTTAGTCTGGTATCCAAAAGATGTACCCATTTATTCAAGTCACATCAGGAGAGAGGTGCATAGTGCATGGGCTCCAGCCTTAATAGCAAAGGGTCAGAGTTCTGGGTCTGTTACTTGTCAGCTTAGGAAAGTTACTGCTCCGGAGCTTCAGTTTCCTTACCTGTAAAATGGGAGCTATAAGTTTATTCCTCCCTTCATGGGGTGGCTGTGAGGAATACAGGAGATAAATCAGCGAAAGCATTTACCACTGCCGTGGCCCTTGTTGCTGAACGCTCCTATCTTAATGATTCTGATCAGTCATTATCCCTGGGGCATTTGCTATGTGCTAGACATTTCTGGTAAAAAAAAATAAATACATACATAAAGAAACAAAGCGTCTAATTATGGGATGTGTAACTACATTTAGTAGATACCTATTTACCATCTCCTGTGTGACAGGTATTAGAAATGCTGGAAATACAATGATAGACAAGATGTACTGTCTTGCTCTTAGGGAGCTCGCAGTCTCAACAGGATGACTGCTCTAACATCTGTAATGGTCTCCGGATTTCAGTAAACCCATTATTTTTTCCCCTCCATTGTTCTCTTGCATATACAATGGCAGTGATTCCCAAACACTGGTATGTGTAAGAATGATTTTAGAGGGTGCTTGTTTCAGTGCATGTTCCTGAGCTCCAGAGATCCATCCCATAAGAGCTCAGGAATGTGCATGTTACCAAGCCCCCATCTGGTGCTGACCCTGGGACCTGCCATGTCACTTGGGGGCACACTGCCCAGAGCCATTTCCCTTTCACGGAGATCTGAGTTTACCCTTTAGGAACTTAAGCCACCCAATGAGCATTGTTATAGATTAGAACTGTCTTTTGGGTTTCCCTCATGTGTTTTGTCTTGAGAGACAGGATGACACCAGGAATAGAACTGTGAGGAAGAAATGGTCCGACCTTCAGTCTGTCTGTGTCTCTGAAGCTGTGTGACCTAGGGCAACTCAACCTCAGAGACTTTCAGTTTCCAAATTCACCAGGAAGATCATACCTACGTGCCATTTATCAGGCTTGTTTTGAGCCTTAAGTGAAGTGAGGGACATAAGAGCATCTTTCGAACTTTAAAGCTCCACTTAAATAAGACACACTTTTATTACTAAAGAGGATGGAGAACCGTTGCCCAAGATTGAGCTCACTTTGACATATGGAGCTTATTCATAGATCGATATATTATAATTGGAGAAGAAATAGTTCATCTCTGCCAGTGATTCTTGTTCTGTAATGGCTTTTGCCTACACCTGAGATAAATAATTGTTTATTATAATATGCAATATAAATATATATACATTTATATATAATTATCTTATAGTATAATATAATAATGACTTAAATTTTGTAAAGAATCCTGATTTTGGGAACAACTGCAGCTGAGAAGCTGGGTCTGTCACGTTTCATGTCAAGATCTTGAAGCTTGTTTCAGCAACGGAAGCTCCACTGAGCGCTTGCTTTTTCTTTCCCCCTTTCCCTTAAATGAGGCATTTTATGTTAAATTCTGGTTTTCTTTTGAAATATTTGTTCAAAGAAAAATGGTCATTGCATTTATAGAATTATAATTAGAGAATCTGTTTATTAGTGGAAGTATTTTTCCAATGAGTGAGCAGAGAAACTGTACATGTATAATCACAAGGATATCCTGGCTGGCCCAGTCTCCTTTGCAACTTGAATATGCCTTGAATTGCTCCTCAAATACAAGAGAGTGGCTAAGCTCCTAAATTTTTCTCAGCTCGTATATGCACTGGCTCTTCAAGAGTAGGATTATTTTAATTTTTAAAGGAAAAATGAATTAAAAAGAATGTTATTAGTGAATGAAAAAAAATCTCACTCACTCATACTTCTGTGCTTTGTAGAATAATATATAAATTTCCCAAAGAATGCATTTTTGGAGGACAGATGAGCAAATCGAATTGTAAATACTGAGTTCTTTCTCTGAGCCTTCATATACTGTTTTATCTTACATGTAAATAGCTTTTTAAAAGATTGCTGATCCTGGTAAGTGCCATCCATGTGTTTGCATAAATGATGTTATTCTTGGTGGAGCCTTAAATATTTGAGCATTTAGGCAGATTGTTTTGTGACTGTATTGGCCCATGGTGGAATACCTTCCGGGACAGTCTCACATAATTTAAAACCATTTCAGTTCAAGTCTAACTGGTGGGTTCCAAAACTCCCATTTCAGTGATGCATCTAACATCCCAAATGCCTCACTGTTAGATTTTTACCGATAATCCCAAACCTTAACTCTCTTCATCACTTGGATTTTACCAAGTATTCCTTAAGAAACATAAAACCATACCTTTTTTTTTTAACCTGCTAATAATCCTGCAATTGATTTCTTGCCTTTTACCAGGAGGAGTTTAAGGCAATTGAAAAAAAAATAACCCGTAGTACATCAAGATAGCATACATTACAAATGGATGAGGAAGACAGAACATAGTGGAAAGAGAGGCACAGGCCTGAGGGGATGGGAACAGCAGACCTAGATGTTCCTTATGTGCTTTACTGCCGGTGCGGTCAGAGGATGTGGGCTTTCTGCCAAAACTTCATGCAACTAACTACCTTCTTCTGCTTAGGCCAGTGAGAATGCAGTGTAGGCTGCATCTGGAGAGACCAAGGCTCCCTTTGGCTTTCTCAAAACCCATGTATATTACAACTTAGAAAAAGAGCATGGCCGACTTTAGTTTTAGAAAACCAACAACAGTGAAATGCACACACAGACTTATTCAGCACATATTTTGTGTCCTAGGTTGTGCAGACACCCATCATTTGGGATCATCTACCTAATAGCTCAAAGAGGTAGGTTGTGTGCTCTCATTTGTAAACATGAGGATACTCCATTGGAAGAGGTAAACTGATTTACCTAGGCAGCCCTCCACCGCCACCACAAGCCAGGAATTATGTGGAGCTGGGCATGATTCATGTCTTCCGATTGCCAAGCAGTATTGACTTTTCAAGGGGAATTATGTATGCCAAGGGAGATGTGTCGAGTTAGCTCATTTATCTCCTGTATTTGCTTTCTCCTTACATAGGCATTTCTAACTAACTTATAATAATGGCACGTGGCGTGATGGCAGTAAGAAGCCGCAGCTGACAGCAAGGGAGGGGAACCAGCAATTCCACTGCCTAAGGACTGCTTAGCGACAGTCCGGCCACCCTTCCTGGTCCCAGAGGAGCCCGGCAAAATTACGACATTTGTTAAGATGACCCCACGATATCAAGGAAAGCTCAAATTATATTTATTATATTCTACTTACAAAGGCAAAGGAGTGCTTTATTTTAAGAGTTCCACTTGGCCTTATTTTACTGTGAAAAGGGAGACGGCAGATATTATTTGGCAGTGTATCTCTTCAGACTCACAATGTGTACACTGCCTTGCTGCGATTGAGGTTAATGGATAAGAACCAGGGTGGGAGGAGTGGTATGGGTAATTGTCGGATGAACCAGAAACTTGATAAGAGAGACAAAGAGATAGCCTACTTGTCTCAAATCACAAGCATTGAAATATATTATAAGAACCATATATTTGTCTTTTGCATTGAGTTGCATGTAGGAAGTGAGAACGTACTCATTTCTAGGAAGCAAAAGTGAGAGCTAAATATGGATAAGGATTTTTAAAAATATATATCCTATAATGGGTTTTTAAATTTATATTCTAGAGAGGACTGTGTCCAGGTTTTTATCCATCTACAAATGTATGATGGACCAAACTGTGTAGTACAAAAGAAAGTAAGAAATTTAGCTAAATTTAACTTGTGCTATGATAGTGAACAATCACATGGGAACACCTAAAAGTATATAAAAAATGAAGATGTGGGAAATATTTTTTAGTAGTTTTTTCCCCCTCAGTTTTTATAAAATGATTTTTTGGGTTTTGGTTTTATTTTTGAAGAGGGAGAGGAAAAGAGAGCAGGGGGAAAGAGAGAATCCTAAGCAGACTCCACACCCAGTGCAGAGCCCAATTCCATCTCATGACCCTGAGATCACGACCTCAGCCAAAATCAAGTCGAACACTTAACCGACTGAGCCACCCAGGTGCCCTTTACCAGTCTTTAAAAGTTACACAGAGGACTTGTAAAAATTATAATGTACAGTTTTTAAAAATCATTTTGAGCACTGAAGAAATGCAATGTTTGTTTACATCTTAAGGCATATTTTCACTTTCTATGCAGAGAGTGAACATAAATATTTTTCAGTGTTTCTGAAAAAAAGTTTTGGATACAGAATATATGTATAAAATTCTGTTCTGAATGATTTTTTTTTTTTTTTGTCTCTAACACGAGAAAGTAGTATGGAAGCCACCAGCTTTGAAACAATGGTACTGTTTGTTGGTCTACTTACCGTGTTGTATTGACTGAAGAGGCTGAGGGGAGATAGAAAAAAGTACTCTTTTCCTGCCAACTCAGTGGATATTTCCAAAAATAATAGGCCTACATTATTTACTTCTTTTTTTTCCCTCTCTGTTTGCTCACTAATCTTGTATTTGAGCCTTTGTGTGAACTCACCTATAGAACAAATAATATTGCCTTTTCTTTGGACTTTGTTCCTGTGTTTCAGGTGGGCCAGCCATGAGAGGGTACCTTGTGGCCATATTCCTGAGTGCTGTCTTTCTTTATTATGTGCTGCACTGTATATTATGGGGAACAAATGTCTATTGGTAAGTTTCATTTTTGCTCTTTATTTTTTTTTTTGAGGATTTATTTATTAGAGAGAGAGAGAGCGGGATGGGAGGAGGGACAAAGGGAGAGAATCTCAAGAAGACTCTGTGCTCAACACAGAGCCTGATGCGGGGCTTGATCTCACAACCCTGAGATCATGACCTGAGTTGAAACCAAGAGTCAGTAGCTTAACTGACTGAGTCACCAGACAGCCCATCATTTTTGGTCTTTAAAAACAGTTCCCAAACTGGTCTTTCACAGAGACACACAGATGATACTAGAGGGACCTATTAAAAGAAAAAAAAACACGAACAAAAAAAACAACCTCTTTAACATTTTGAGCCTTTTATAAAAGTTTTACATTATAAATTGGGATTTTACCATTCTGGTAGCTTCTATGTTGTAATTCTATGTTGTACTCTAACAGTTTAAAAACTGATAAAATAGCACCTTCTTTTTATTGACTTTTCAATGAAGCAGTGATGTTGATTGTCTTTGGGACATAACATTCCTCATATAATAATAGTTCATCTCCTTGAATTGATGGAGTAATTCTTGGGCTCAGTGGTACTTGGATATTGAGCCTAAAATGTTTGGATAAGAAATTACTGATTAAAATACACTTCATGTGGTTCTCTTTGTTTAAAAATATTTGGTGAATGATGATAGGTGTACATTATGAAACCGTGTTGACTTAAATTATCACATATAAATTGGAAGAGGCACAGGTAGTTTTATTGCAGAGAAAACTTCTAAAATAAGTTTTTTGTATTTTTCCCTGTTGTCAGTCCTTTGGCTAGGAATAAAGTTATGATGACCTTTAAATCCTGAGTGGAAGGTAGTATATAACATCAAAATAAAACACATGGGAATTTCCTGTCTTAAACGATCAGTACTCTTTACCAATTTTTCAATAGGAGATCTTAGATCATGTCTCTGGGTTTTGTTTTGTTTTGTTTTTTCCTACTAGATAAAAAAAAAAATGATGCTTCTGAATTTAATTTTCACCACTGGCTGATTGAAAAAATATTGTAATACTCTTCATGGAAGAAGGTTAGGCAAATGGTCACTGGGAAAACCCAATGCCAGGTGGGTAGGTCTGGACCTAAGTTTCTAGGTTTTGGACTTAAATACTGAGCAAGAGGACTTAAAAGTTTTATTATACACTGAACCGGGGTTTATCAGGGGATCTCTCCTTCCGTGTTTGCCATATCCTATCTCTGTCACACACTTAGTAACGGAAGACAAGACCAGAAGAGAAAGCAAGAAAAAAAAAAGAGAAAGCAAGGAGTTTACTGGATGGCTACTTCCTACAAATCCTTTTGTGTGTCGTAAGGGAAATGATAAGGAAAACAATATAAAGAATCTGAATTCTATACAGTCTTTTGTCATTAAGTTTTGAGGAGTGTTTATGACACTCCTAAACTAACACATCACTCCCGTCACATAAAGTACTGTGGGAAATTATCTCAGGTGGGTTTTGTGCTATAAACTTGATTCCTTAAGACAGATAACTTTTTAAGCCACTCAAAGTTTGTCTTCACAATCTCCTAACAGGTCTTCTATTTGAATAACCTTAGAAACCAAGTAATATCTTATAGTTCATTTTGTTCTGTGAATATAATTTGGTTTTGATGGTATAATGTCCTGGTCCACCATATTTATGTCCCTTCCTTACATATAAATCAAGGGATTCTTGCCATTTGTGGTATTCACCAAAGATGATTTTTCCTGATAAGGGCTTCACTAGCTTCATAGTTTAGAAACCTAGCAGTTCCAACTATGGGGATATTTTTAAGAAAAAAAAAATGAAAATTGAGACCAATTCTTTGAGTCTTGTGATTATAGAAGAATTGGATTAGCTTCTTAAGATGAGTTTCTCACATCCTTGATCATTAACATGTTCTTCTCTTAAGCAGTTACGAAGCTGGCTAAATCTGGATCCTGTCACCCTGTCCCCTTCGTTTATTTTTGTTGTTGTGCTCTGTCTTGTTTCACAATACCCTTTTAAATTGTGGAGACAAGCAGGCCATTCAAAGACCCAGAAGGGCCTAACCTGTGCCAAGAATAGAGGAGAGTGACATATGACTCTGAATAGTGTGATTTGTGGAAGCCAGATCACAAGGCTGTGTCTGTGGAACCGCAGGTCTGTGTTTCCGTGGCAATGTCCCCAGACGTGGCATGGAAGACCGAGTTCAGCCATGTGCACGGGCATGTGTTAGGTTTCTCAGGCTCTGGGTTGGGGGAACTTCTAAAAAGTCAGCCTGCTTGGAGCCTCCCCAGTAATCCTAGCCCTTCTTGAGGGCTCTTTGTTCGCTGCTTGTTGAATTACTTCTGGGTCTCTTGTCACCTCAGCCTTTTTCTCTCTCTCCTGCCTTGTAGCCATGCATCCTTACACATATGTAAGGTACTGTCCTCCCCTAAGGGCTTCTGTGAGAATTTTTAACTCCATGCCTGAGAAGCCTCTGGGTGGTGACACCGAGCAGATTCCCAGGGCATTCGCTTTCCTCTGGGCGGGCTGCCTGGTCTTGGTTTCTGACTGGCCCTATTTTTGTCTCATAGGGTGCCACCTGTGGAAATGAAGCGGCGAAATAAGATCCAGCCTTGTTTATCGAAGCCACCTTTTGCCTCCCTCCTGAGGTAAAAATCTACAAGAAACTGTGATGTACAAAATGTTCAAAATGTGTTTGTAATCACTTTTCACACTTGTTTACCTTTTTTCGTATAAATCTTAGCAGGAGAAAGTAGATACTCTGTATGTAAGGAGGAGCTTGAATATCCTCTTTTTGTGCTTTTAGTTTCAGCAAAGGCATTGAAGAACTCAGAACAATATTCTTTTTACACAGGTGAGATTAGAGAGGCCAATTTGTGTTTGATTATAAAAAAATGAACTATTTACAGTTTTACTCCCCCCCTTGTTGTTCCCATGTTATTTTTTACATTTATTATTTTGTGGCTGTTTGTCCCTGGCCTCTAGATTAAACGTTATGATGAGACCTTTCTCCTGCCTTTGAGGGACTTTCAATGAAGTACTTGGAATGTAAATAATGGTCTTGACGTGCTTGCCAGGACTTGGAGAATAGCTACAGATATTCTTTTCCTCCATCACCTCAATTTTGACAGATTTCTGGTCAAAATTGCTTCTAGAAGGAT
This sequence comes from Spilogale gracilis, assembly GCA_004023965.1. Classification (NCBI taxonomy): domain Eukaryota; kingdom Metazoa; phylum Chordata; class Mammalia; order Carnivora; family Mephitidae; genus Spilogale; species Spilogale gracilis. The sequence continues at coordinate 73,132 of PITA01002608.1, read as the reverse complement.
GCCTGGGTGGCTCAGTGGGTTAAAGCCTCTGCCTTCGGCTCAGGTCATGATCCCAGGGTCCTGGGATCGAGTCCCGCATCGGGCTCTCTGCTCTGCGGGGAACCTGCTTCCTCCTCCCTCTCTGCCTGCCTCTCTGCCTACTTGTGATCTTTCTGTCAAATAAATAAAATCTTTTAAAAAAATGCTTCTAGAGAAATCGAAATAAATGACAGTCTGGTCATTTTAATTGTGTAAAACAGATACAGACTTTTCAATATTTTACCCATTAAGGATCAAAAATGTCTATTTTTCTTTTAATTGTGTTACTGCACCTTTTCATTACTGGTTCTTAACCTCTTGAGGCTATAGATTCCCTCAACATCAACTCTCTAGGAAACTGCAGGTACAGAAAGCATTTGTATATGATCACAGGTACACATGGCTCCATAGGTGTGTGTCCGGTTAGGACCACTGCAAAGAATTACAGTTTACTTTAGAACGCAGTCTACACTGGGGGTAAATACGTTTTACCTTGGAGCCCAACATGTATAAATAAGTCTGGAACCTGAGAATGCTGTCATGGTCACAACTGTCTCAGGACAGATCCTGTGTCAAGCAGGAAGGGCTCATTCCTCACCTGTTTCCTTAGTGTGAATATGGTGTGAGCTCTTACTCAGCTTTGAAGACCTTCAACTTATGGGACTTGTCCAAGGTTAGTGACTCCTGGGTGGCAAAGCCTGAAGGAAACTGAGGCTATGCCACTGTAAGGACCTATTAAGATGTCCAGGCCGCCATGTTGTTTACTCAGAAAAAACAACTCCTGGAAAACAAAGGCGAGCGAGATTGGGGGAGATGCCCAATCAGTTAACCCCCTTAACCTCCTGTCCTGGGGGATATGGAGATGCAAATTAAGAATGGGCAGCCAGTTCCCAGTACTCAGGACCAGGTGGGAACGCCCAATCAGTTAGCTCCCTTAACCTCTCGACTCTGACCAATGAGGATCCCCTGGTAAACCACTCCGTGGGGATTATGAATTTAACAGTTTAAATGCATTCATCATCACAGCAGAGTGAAAGAATTAACTCAGGTAAAGTACGTGAGTCGGGTCAGCTCGGGGTGTGGTTTTCCCCTATAAAAGGTAGCCTGTAAGAATAGGCATGGCCACGCTCTCTTGGGAAGTGACCCTGGCCCTGGGCCAGTATAATTCTCGATGCTTGGCGCGAAATAAAGCTTTGCTTGACCTTCGCTTTTGTATCAGCCTCGTTCCTTTGACCATGGACCCTATTAGTCACCCCTACCTCACTGCTGTTTATTTCCTTTTTGTTGTACAGCCCCTGAAACCCTAGGGTGCTGTGATCTGCACCTGTTGTAGCTTTTAGACTGAGAGAGCAGCACTGATAAGATTGGAAAATGGGGCCAGGTGTGAGGGTCGGAGCATGCAATAGTTTGACTTCTTCCTCCTCTTTAGTTAGTCTACATCATATTAGTTCCATAAAGAGGTAATGTGGAGTTGAAAATCATTCAGTCACTTATTAACCACATAGATAGCCTGCTTACTCTACTTATTTTCACAGCCAACACAACTTCATGCCTATGGCACTTTTAAATTTGGGAGTGGCTTAGCAACCATGCTTTTATTTTCCCTTATTGCCTCCTTTGTCTCTTCCTGCATATGGCTAACTTGTTATCATTTGTTGTGTGGGTTTGCTTTTAAATTTTGATTCCCCCCTCGATAGCCCCTTAAAGCTATGACCTAATTTTGGTTCCACAACCTGGGGAGTGTTTACATTCTGGTTGTATAGTTCCATTGCATATTCCATTCTATATAATATTTAAATACTGTTTTGGGTGATTTTTAAAGAATTTTAAAAATGATTACACCTTCACCCAGAGTCAGTGTATCAAGATGAGAACTAGATTGCAGTTGTCTTCAGCTGTGATTTTAGAAGGCTGAAGATATGGTAGGCATTTGGGGAAATCACTTTTTTCCCTTTTCTTGCAGGTTTCATCAGTTTCACCCTTTTCTGTGTGCAGCTGATTTTAAAAAGATTGCTTCCTTGTATGGTGGCGAGAAGTTTGATTTGCCCTATGGGATAAGAACCTCAGGTCAGTAATATTATTCTTTATCTAGCCCCAGTAATGGGAACGGTGTTTGATGTGAACCACATGTTCATATAACTTTAGGGCCTTTTAATCTTTATGCTTCATAATGATTCCTAAAGGAAATGATTTGGAGATGGGATGAAGGAAATTAAATGTTAATATAGAAATCCCTACTCCTCTTTGAGGCAGTGTAGAATTTAAGAATAAAATGGTGGATTTGTTTTTATTGAGAAATTGCTTTTTACTTTGGTTTATCCCCATGGTATGATTCATGTGTTCTGATGCTTTAGTTTATTCCCATATAGGATTAGCAGGATAACCCCGGGGGTTGGGTTAACATCCTCCCCAAGTCCCCTTTTCGCCTCTTTACCTCTGAGTTTTATTTTATTTTGTCAGCTTAAGGTCTAGCGCCTTGATCAGTCTTTCGGCCAGCAGGTATTTTGCCAAATTGAGAAGTGACCCTGGCCCCGGGTGTGACCCTGGTCACTCTGTGTGCTGATGCCAGAATAGTTTCCTCTTTGCTTGTTGACACGTGAACTGGCTTTGTGTAGCTTTACGTTGTAGATTTGGGAGACTCCCTGAAATCCCAGGAAGTGACAAGCTTACAGTTTTCTGAGTTAGATTTTGCATATTCAGCTGATCCTGTTTTGTGCATGTGTATTGTATGTATGTGTGTGTATGTTTTAAAAACATTGCAGAGGATTTGATAATACAGCTAAATTTACTGAAAATTGGTTTCTAGACTAATGTTAGTTTGAAAGGCTATGTTCTTTCTGACACTAATGTCATCTGATGTTGATATTTATTATTTTCAGATTAAACATCTTTTTTTTCCCCTTGAGTTTTTGTAATTTTTTTTTTCCTCTTGAGTTTTTGTAAAGTATCCTTGGAGCATTTTTGAGTGTGCCTATTGAGTAGTGTTAGCTAATTGCAGTTGTTTCATTAATTTTCACCACGGAATAAATCCATGGGGCCGTACCAGTTTGAAATGGGTTTGGGGAAGGAAAGGGGACAGATGGCCTACTGTGTACCTAAAAAGCCATAATTCCGTTTATTTATAATATTCCATTTGTTTTCTAGCGGAATATTTTCGACTTGCTCTTTCAAAACTGCAGAGTTGTGATCTCTTTGACGAGTTTGACAAGTGAGTTTATTTCCTTGCTTTTGTTTGACTTTGAGCTAATGGGGTTCAAAATGTGCACCCCAATTTAAAATGTCTTCATGCAAGAAAATTCCTTAGTATTTGTGCATAACTAAAACTTCTAGTAGTCATTTCTGTGATACTTCAAATAAGCTACAAAATTAATTTAGAAGCTGCATAACTGGTGGCGTCAAAAGTTTGCAGAGAGCCCAATGATGAGCAATGCTAGCTCCAGGTCAAGACACTGTCATCCACATTCATTTTTTCTATGTTGTTTGTCTTAAAGAATCAATTCACAGCTTCTGTTAATCAGCTCACAGCCCCCTCCAGGGCTGTTTCCTGTACCTTCCCATGTATCTTTTAAACATGAGGATCCTTTCTGTTTCACTTGAATATTGGACTTCTGAAGCAGCTCTCTTCCTCTAATTCAGAATTATACTGGAGGGAAGCAAACAGCTCATTTAGATTTCTGACTACAAAAGTTTGTTTAGTTTGTAGAATATTCTGGAATCAGGTTAGCCCTGTAGGAATGAAACTGCTAAAGATAGACTTCTTAGCATTTATACTTACTTTTAGAGAGTTAGAATTTTTTCACAAATCTTTAAGCTAGATTTTAGGATTCGGCCAGTGGACCAGTGGGATGGTACAGGTGATCTGTGGGTGTCAGGACGCCATTAAAAAGGAAAATGACAGAAACTTCCCTCTTGCTCAAGAGGACAGGTGTGTTATTTAGCAGAAACATAAGGGAGGGTAATAGAGATGTGAAAATGGAGATAGAATTTACAGAACAGAGCTGGAGGGATAGTGCTAGATTTTATCTGAGTTTATCTCCTTTTTCTCTGGGAAAGTAGAGTGTGGATTATGTAATAAATGTTGCTCAGTTCAGCTTGTAATTTAAAACTATGCCATCAACTTAATTTCAGTTTTTGATTGTGTATCAATGCCAACCACTATGTTCTTTCCTAACCTGAAGTTTTATAGCTCCAAGGGGTAAAATACTGTTTTATGCAGATCTCTGGCATATGTGCATTATATCATGCTTTTAATTTTTACCACCAACCTGCAAAATATCCCTGATAATCTTTTTTTTTTTTTTTTCCCATGGAAGAACTGAATCTAGGCACACATACCTAGTTTGCTATGTCAGCAAATTCTAGAGCCAGGATGTGAACCTAGAGAGTCCCATTCAGTGCCTGAATGCTTGACATAAGAGTAATTATCTACCAGATCCTTGTTCCTGTAAATGTGAGCTACTGTCAGGATTCTTGGGGTTGGGTGTGGGGCAACTAGAGGTTTCGTTCTTTCCTGGTTTTTACCCTAGAACTTGATTGTACTGTGTGTAGCCGCTTTCAGCAGCCCCGCTCATATAGGTGCTCACCATTTCTGTGTGCCTCAGCCAGGCTCTTTCCTCTCTTGCTGGCTTGACCTTGCTGTCCCCCACCCTTCCCTCCTTTGTCACTGAGCATGCCCCCCACTCCCAGCCTCAGCCCATGTCAGGCTCTGAGCATCACCCATATTAGAAGAGAGGTGAGTGTGGGTGGTGAGGAGGCATTAAAGGTCTTGCCGATTAACAGGAGCCCTTGAGTCTGAAGTTTGTCCAGAGACTGAAGTAGAATGAAATACACAGTCTGAGACTTCTCAGGTACAGGGTGAGTGGAGAATGGCCTTGGAGGATACGCGCAGAGTGCTCACGGGATGTGCTCAGATAGTCAGCATTGCCGAATTGCTTGTTTGATTGTGCAGACCTATATCCTAGGGACTTGAGAAAGCGTATTTGGAAAGTAGACCAGAATACACTTAGGACGCCTTTACATTCTATTTGCATATTAACTTTTGGGATGGGTTCACATGTAATAGTAAATTATACCTATGTTTTAAGCACGTCATTCTGCATTTGTCTGGAAGCCACTGTTCAACACAGTCTATGCCTGAGCAGTGTACTTTCAATAAACTCCAGAAAGGCAGAATATACAAAACTACCTTATTATTGCCTCTGAGTCAGCTCACGTTCACTTTGACCCCTACATGACCTTAAACATCTCCCATTTCTCTTCTCCACCCAGGAAAAAATGCTCTGGAAGAAGCAGGTTTGAGAACAGTGTCTTTCTCAGGCAGAGGGTCTGGACTGCCCCAGCCTTGCTTTCGGGAGGTGGCCACACACTGGCCAGGAGGAAGCCTCATGGGCGTAGGCTGCTCACTCTTTGTCATAGGTCTGTAGGTCGGGAGGGGCTGAACAGGAGCGAGGGGAAGGTTGGCCTTTCCAGCCCTTCTGCTGTGGGCTGCTCTCTTCATGGGTTTTATTCTCCCTCTCTCCCCTTTGTGCCTTCCAGAAAGATTCAGACATTTTGTCACCGTTTCCAATCTGAATATAGTTCTCTACCAGATGCAAGTCCTAAATTTTTTCAGTTACATTCTGTAGTTTGTGTGATGCCCTCCATTGGGACACATTCCCCTGTGAATGGGAAAGCTCTAAATATCAGATGCATTTGCAAGGTAGAAAGCTTCCTCTTTCTCACAGGTGTCACATAAATGAAGCCTGCAGGTTAACATTCCAGAGCCAGTCGGCTAGTGATGATTAGCAGGGACCTGGGCTGTCCTATTGTGAGTCTGCCATTCCTATATACAAGCTCCCTCCCGAATATCCAGTATGATGGCTGGACTTCCACCAGTCACAGCTGCATTCTGGCCATATGGAGGCCAGAAGGGAAAGTCACGCCCCTATCCATTAAGACTTGCCTCCTGCTTTAAGGACATTGCCCAGAAATCACATCTAATATCTCTTGCACCCAGGGATGTCCTGGAGCCAGCTGGTACCAACTTGAGAGCTCTGGTTCTTTCCAGTTCCATGTTCAGTGTCATCAAGGGGGAAACTTGGAATTAGCCACTTGGGAGTATTTATACCAAGGAAATTGGCAACATTGCAAATCAGGGCTTTTCCTGTCACCTGTTGTTCTCCCAGAGAGCTGGTGGTTAACACTAGCTAGCAACCACTGACTGTATCCCATTGGCTAGGGATCTCATCACAAGGCCACATCTAGCTGGAAGGTGGGCTAGAAATGTAGCCTTAAAAAAAAAAAAGTAGTCTTTATTAAAAGTGGCTGTGTGCCCACATTAATAAAAGTCCTATTTTAAGGGACTAAGGAAACCTTATTGAGGGGCAACTGGTTTCCATATATTTAGGATTCTGAAGTCCATTATATAACCATACCAACCTAGCTGAATGCTTGAGGAAGCCCATCGTGGTTTGTCTCTTAGAGAATCGATCTCCCGTGAAAGCTGTTGAAACATATTGGTGTTGTAGTTCATTTTGAAGTGGCATTTCTTTTTTAATTTTTAAATTTTATTTATTATTGTATGAAGCAACATCTCCTTTTAATATTTTGAGAGAGAGTGCATGTATATTAGGGAGGAGGGGCAGAGGGAGAGAGAGAGAGAGAGAGGATCTCAAGCAGACTCCATGCTGAGTGCAGAGCCCGACGCGGGGCTCAATCCGAGGACCCTAAGATCATGACATCAGCCAAAATCAAGAGTCAGCTGCTTGACTGACTGAGCTACCCTGGTGCCCCATGAAGTGATATTTCTTATGAAGGACTTGTTATATATGCCATATTGGTCGGTAATGTTAGTAAAGTAACTCTGAGGCAGAGAGAACCCTTTCTTAAAGCTAATACCATGAAGTTGGGCGAGAAATAAACAAGGAAGGGGCAGGAGTGTGTGTGTTGGGCCATGATACTTGCGTGAAAGACCTCTGGAGCTAAACCATCCAGGCTTATTCTCTGTCGTGCCTCCTGCCTTGGCTAACCCCTCCTGCCTGGCCACCAAAACATTAAACAAACAAACAAACAAACAAAACAGACTCACTTGTTCTTTCTCTAAGTTTTTGGTCACCTAATTACAATACTTTGCCTCTCTTTGTGTAATTTCATCTGTTAGAAAAATATTTGCATTACAGAAAATTACCTTTCCCCCTAGTTTGTGATGGGGATCCTCTGTTCTCTGTGAAAAGAGGATAGCATGCAACGGGACATGTGTATTACTCTATTCTATTTATCTTTTTTTTTAAAGATTTTTAAAATTTATTTGACAGAAAGAAACACAGCCAGAAAGGGAACACAAGCAGGGGGAGTGAGAGAGGGAGAAGCAGGCCTCCCGCTGAGCAGGGAGCCCGATGTGGGGCTCGATCCCAGGTCTCCGAGATCATGACCTGAGCCGAAGGCAGTCACTTAACCAACTGAGCCACCCAGGCGCCCCTATTTATCTTTTTTTTTTTAAATAAATATTGTATTTATTTGACAGACAGGGAGGGAACAGAAACAGGGGGAGTGGGATAGGGAGAAGCAGGTTCCCAAAGGAGCAGGGAGTCTGACATGGGGCTCAATCCCAGGACCCTGGGATTATGACCTGAGTTGAAAGCAGAGGCTTAATGACTGAGCCACCCAGGCACCCCTTTACTTATCTTTTTATTTTCAGTATAAATCTTGGGCTTTTTCCTTTGTATTGTTTGGGTTTCTGCCCTGAGCGATGGCCCAGCAGGTGAACCCTCGCCACCTTCCTGTATGGTAAAGTCCTGAGAGCCAGAGCCAGATGCTAAAGCAAAGTGGTGAATCATAGAGATGGTCAGAGTAGGAAGGGTGGAGATCTACTCCAGCTCCCTCAAAAGGTGAGAGAACCGAGGACCGGAAAGGTTATATGGAAGGTTATATGGAGGTCTGCAGACTTCTGATCTCAGGATCTCCTTCCACATTTTAACAAGCAGAGAAGAGACAAGAAAGACCCTGCAATTAAATGTCTTGAACTGAGCATCATCTGAAGAGATAAGGGCAAGAGAATTTTGGAATTGTGAATTATTTTAGACATAGTCTTAGGATTTCTGTGCATTACTTAATGTAGCTTATGCCTGTATCCTTAACCTCAAACCATTTTTAGCTGGATGAACTTTAATACTGTGGCAGGATTAAACCAAAACATCTCCGGGGTACATGTGTAAGTTCATTGAAAACACATGTATGTTAAATCGGGCTTTTTTTTCTCTTAAGGATACATGATCTCTATAAAAATCTTCTCTGAGTAGATACTATAGGAAAACACGTTCTTCTTGGCTCATCTGTCACCCAGAGATCAAGCACTGTTAAAAGTGTCTCAGATTCTGGCTCTGAGCCAGCAGAACCCAAATGTGGCAAAGAGAAAAAGTCTCAAATGTTGACAAACCACTTTTTTTTTGTTTTTCTTTTTCAATTTTATTTATTTGACCGAGACACAGTGAGAGAGGTAACACAAGCAGAAGTGGGAGAGGGAGAAGCAGGCTCCCCGCTGAGCAGGGGCCCAAACCACTTTTTCAAGTGAGGTGAAATTTACATAAAACAGGAACCATTTTAAAGTGAACAGTTCCCGTGGCATTTAGTACAATCACAAAGTTATGCAACTACCACTTCTAGCTAGTTTCGAAAAGATAAACCATTTTTGAAAACAATTAGAGCAACCCTTTTCATGCTGTTATTGTTATGTCCTGTTTTTCATGTTCCTCCTCGTATGGAAATGCTCAGATGGGCTCTCAGGACAGGACTCCGAAAGCAGAGGAGTGATCAAAAACCAGGCATGGA